>JAAMPD010000240.1:0-68222 GCA_025266255.1 Trissolcus basalis
TGAGAGAATCGAGTAATATAGTTTGTTTGTCGAAAATTGTAAATAAGGTTCTTTAAAAATTAATTTTATCTAAAATTTTCTAAAAGTGTCAATGCAACATTTTGGATTATTTACCTTAGTTCGTCAGTACCGTATCAATTTCTGTGGCTTTGAGGAAAAACCAGTTGAATGTATATGTAAATCCTATATCACTTAACTGGTTATTCCTTACAGCCACAGATTCATGTACGGGTTAATATGATCACTTGAGTCTTTCATTTCTTTTTAATACTTTAATGGAATTTCATTTCATTCTAGAAAATATATTTTCCTCGGTAACCTCCCTCGTTTCTGAAATATCAAACAAGACTTCAATATCACCTCAAGCCGTTGATTTCCCTGAAAAAAGAAAGATGGTGAATGAGAAGCGGTGTTGGTTCAGTGGTAAGCGTGCTAGCCTCGGAAGCAATACCATTCTACAGCGAACCAGGTTTCGCTGGTTCGATTCCCGGCGGGGACGCTCGGATGCTCGCACTCCGACTGCTCTAGGGTGGGGTTTTTTCCCGAAAAAATATCAGGTTGTTTTCCCTACCTCACAAAGACCCACTAGGGGTCTTTCGATACTCCGTTGAAGTAGGGAATGCCGGCCTTACCGGCTAGAGCAGGTATCCCGTGGAAGCCAACTATGTGAGGGGGCCTCCTCTGGGAATTATCAAAATAGGTAGTTGATTCGATGAGTCTCGAATGACGCAGGGACTGCTGGTCTTACCGGCAAGAAGTAGATACCCCGTGGACTTGGCAAATCCGCGGAAATGGCCTTCTTCGGGGATGCTGGGAGTATGAGTGATGGTATAGAAATTGGGCAAAAAGCCCAATATCTCTCTTTCTGCACCCCACACAGAAGTGGTATGAGTGCCTTGCTTTCAGGACAGCTAGGCTAAGGCGTAAGTTGGAAAAAAATCGAAAGATGATGAATTAATGCTTTTCAAAAAACATTTGATGCATTTACGCATTCGAATTTTATACGTTAAATTTCAATGTTTAAAACCAGTTAACAAAACAAACATACAGTGATATTTAAAAACAATCAATCAACAACTGCAGGCAATAGTTCCAATAAGACTCTGTATTTAATGTAAACTTAGACAATTTTTTTCACAAAAAATAACGTGACAAATCATTTTATATTTCGCCTATTGCTCTAATTTATCATTTGAAGAACATATATTTCTTTTTTTTTTTTTGAGAAATTTTTATGGAGGGATGAGTTTATTGACATTAGTGCATGTAAGCAACGCCCTGAATGATATTTAATAGTATAATAAATAAAAAATGTAGCTGTGGACATGACAAACACATGGACAATTTTCAAAAATTATAATTAAATTACATAAGGTTAAATCAAAAAATATATTAACATTTTTGCATGTCATATATTAAATAAATATAACAAGCTCTGAAAGCATTTGTTGTAGAGGATGGACAAATTTATACGAAAACATTCATGAGCTACAATATGCTTCGTTATCGCACTCTGTAGATGATGTTTGTCGACATGGTTCGCTTGATTCTATCTCCTGTTTCCGCGTATGTGCAGTGCGCGCGCTCGGTTGGAGTATTATATTACAGTTTGCATTGATCAAATGTTTTTTTCTGATTTTAGCCCTTTTTTCTTAGTGGATACGTCAGTAGTATTTGATGATGAAATCAAACAAGGAAGGTATAACATTGAAATTGTTGTCTTTGAGAATGCTGAACTCGATCAACCCTGAAAAAAATGACTCTAATGGGAGTCATGCCCATGTAGAAATGTACGTCTGGACCAACATTGGACCAAACTTGGCAAAATTGGGTCAACTGCAGATGTCTATGTTTGGCCTAAAATTGGTGATACATTGGAATTCAACGCCCTTTGATCTCCGAAAGCCAACGTTGGTCCAACATTAGTTCTCTAATAGACGAAAATATAAACAAAAATATATTCAAAATTTATATTTTGTTTTATGAAAAAAAATTATATTTTTGTTTTTTAAAAAAATTTAGTTTGTGTATGAAATTTTTTTTTTAATTTTTATTTTTGTATATATAAATTTTATAATCGTAAAAAATTAAACTTCTACAGTCATTTTTGTCGCTTTTTTTATAGATTTTATAATTACTCTCAATTAACAACGGTGCGTGTAGAGGAGAGTGACCAACACTGAGACGGTTTAATAGAGAGACATTGTAAATGATTCATAAACTATTGCTTGAAAAAATATTGAAAATTAATAAAGTCTCATTTTCGAATTTCCTACGAACGTTTAAATTTTTAGGCTGAAATATTTTATTTGTGATACGAAAACATAAATAGTCAATGATATTTGATATTAAAAGCTTAAAAAAAATTTTTCGGGTGACATTATAACGTAGAGAAATCACTTCAGAATCCCGAATCCATGTTTTATCAAAAGTATGCACTTACTTTTACTGAAATACTTCATTAATATTTATTTCAACTGGTTTTTTCAAAACCGTGCAAACGTCCAACAGTGAGACGCGAGTGAGTTCCAACAGTGAGACATGTACCAATAGAAAATTAGCAGTGTAAGAAAATGGGTTAGAGCTATTGAAAAGTGTGATAATAAGTGCAAAGACAGACATGGCGCATCAGCTATCAACGGATCCGGAACTGTAAAGCTCGCGGCGGTGCGCAAGGGCGACTTTTTCTATCTGCAGCAAGAACGACCCAACTAGTGTCTCGTGTCCGACTGCGTTTGACCACTGGCATAGGTGCCTCTCCGTAGGGAGGTAATTATGACATTTATTGCCACAGGCTTAGCGACCCTGCGGTTCCCGAGCTAATGCAGCTTGAGATGAAGTACTAACTAGTGATTAATGGTAACAGGTCCGGTGTCCGCCTGTATACCCAAGCTGCATCATAGGTATCGGTCTGAATAGTCAGGCTGTCCTATGTGAGGGGTACTTAGAAACCGGCTCTAAGTGTCCCGATGATTCGAACGTGGCCGATGACAATGCCGAGAGGGGGATTGGCCCTGAAGAAGTCGCCTGTCCGTGGCTCCCCGTACGCACTAGTTCGTTCGTCGAGTAGTGGCTAAGTACTTCTGAATGGCCTTAACCATTCACGGTAATTGGATTTTTCCAAGAAACCACCCTCGATGTGGGCAGCGAAGAAAGTAACAATGATGGGGTTACTTAAACATCTTGAACGTGAGTACAGGCTATTTGGGTCAACTTGGACCCGGGAGAGGCTCGCATCTCTGTTTATCAGAGCAGCGCACCACATCAATACCTGTTCCATCGAAACTGGTGTTGCATTTTTGTGCTTGTTTACCTTAGGAGCCATGTTTGACATTTGACGGACGAGGTTATGGTGTCAGGTCGTCTGACGTGCACTCGTCGCTCCGCCTGATGGTGGTAGTGCGAGTCACAACCCACCGCACACACTGGCACTCGTGACCGCGTGATCGCCGAAAACAAAAAAGAGAGGTTAGGTCACCCGGTGTTTGCTCTGGCGAAGAAATGTGTTGATCAGACCCAGTTGTCAGCTCAGATAACGATATCCGGTGACTGGTGCTTCTCGTGCTTCCTGTTGAGGGGATTTTCGCTCTTGTTCACACTCAACTTCAGCTTTTTTATAGAATATTTAGTACAGAGCTCGAGAGGTACGTCCGCTCCAAACGGCGCTCCCCACTCAAATAATAAATGCTATTAAAAATTATGCAAATCCACCTTTCATTAATAGTACATTGATAATAACAGTTTGCAATCTTTTTTAATTGCCCATAATTTAAAATTACACTATACAATGGGAAGTCAGATTTGCATACATTTTTTTGTAAATGTGATCAAGGAATATAACAGGCATTATTTAGTTTTTCACATAAAGAAAATTCATTTTTTCAGACTGCACACCCAAAATTGATTCTAAAATACGAAAAACATAAAGCTCTTAAACGAGTGTCAAATGGCCGTATTAAAAAACTGGAATCTTCCAAATCTGCAAGATGTATTTTTTCCCAGAGTCAATTTGAAGAAAATGTTACCAACTTCATATTAGATTCCATGATTCCATTCAGTACAGTTGAGAAACCGAGTTTCCATAAAATTTTCGATGGTAATTTGTTTTGATTATAGTAAATTTGATTCAGTTTTTTTACACAAATGAATTTTGCTGTATAATTTTTTTAAATTGAAGTGAAAACTTTTATGTAAACATAATAAAAATGTTTACTATCATCAATGCTACATTTCAATGATGTGAAATTATTCACCAAAAATGGCTCTTAAGCAAAATTAGATAACTCAATGAAAGTTTTTATTTTGCCTTTTAATTAAGTTTTTTATTTTAATTATATAAATATCAATATAAAAAAGTATAAATTTTGAAAATTATGTTTATGGTCAAACAAGTGGACAAATTTTTATAAATTGAACAATCAATCTAAAACTTATCTGTTTTTGCTCCATAGCCACTGATTTTCTGTTGACACAAATTTGATACATTTTTATTACCGTGCTAATGTTGACTGTTTCAGATTTCAACATTTTCATTAAAACTTCGATAAGCACTAGTGGTTCGACAGTCAGTGAAGATTTAAAATTGCAACATCTAACAACAAGAAAGTTGAACAAGTGTATAAACAATGAATTCCGGAATGACATGAAGAAGATCCGCGAATGTGTAGAAAAAGAATCGTATTTTGCTACAACTGCTGACATCTGGAGTTCAAAAACTCGTCGATTCTTAGGTGTAACATTACATTGGGTGAATGTTCTTCATTATTGACTCTATTGCAATAATTGTGAATGAATTGTTCAATTGTTTACTTTAATTGATTTACATCATAGATTGAGCGCCAATCGCTAAAAAGAAGATCGGCTGCAATTGCCTGCAAACGTTTCCTAGGTACGCATTCTTTCGACCGTATTGCAAACAAATTAAACGATATCAATTCTTCTTTTGGATTGACTACCGATAAATTAGCAGCGACTGTGACCGATAACGCATCTAATTTTGCAAAAGCGTTTAGGGAATTTGGCGTCCCATTAGAAAATGATGAGTGTGAGTATTATAGAAGTGTTTTGGTAAATATGCGCAATTGTTTTTATATGAACGATCGAACATTCATAATTTATTGTATTATTTGCAGATGCAGATGATGGCCAGTCAGAGGATTCAGATCAGTCAGCAAACGAAGAATCAGAGGACGACGATGCAATTAAAATCTCAAACTTTCATTTGCCAACGCACCTCCGATGCGCGTGTCACACCTTAAATTTAATCGCAACGACGGACACTAATGAGATCATACACAGAGATTCCCGTCTAGCCAAAGTCCACGACAAGACCATCACTATTTGTGCTAAATTATGGAAAAAAAAGTTCACCAAAACAACTTGAAATCATGGTTAAATATTTGAATTGTGCTCTGCGTCGACCAGTTATATCAAGGTGGAACAGTCTTTTTGACTCGCTAAAAATTATTTTACAGCTTCGCGATAAATTTGTAGGTGATTTTTACAAAGATCTCGGAATTAAAAAAAAGTTGAGCAAAGAAGATTTTGATTACCTTGATGAGTATATTCATTGTATGGCTCCATTAGCGGCGACTAACAATATATTACAAGGTGAAAAACAGTGCTACTATGGAGTACTGCTCCCATCACTGGTATCTTTAAAAAACAACCTTGATGACTGCAAAAATCAAAGGCAGTTAAATTATACAACAAATCTCATCGATGGGCTCATCGAATCACTGGAAAGACGTTTCAGAGATTTTTTTATCGTTGAAGGAACAGGCTGTAATGCTGCTGTCGCTGCAGCACTTCATCCAAATTTCAAACTGCGGTGGGTGAAAAGTTTACCAAAGCACGTAAGAGTTAATGTTCGACAATTAGTGATTCAAGCTGCGAAAGAACACCAGTTTGAAAATAATCACATTCACAGAGTTGACTCGACGGACAATTTTAATTTCAAATCAAACAGTGATCTTGGTGAAAGTCAATCTTCACAAAACGATCTGTCAATTGAAGCAATCGTGTTAAATTATTTAAATGAACCTCATACTTCTGATATTCATGTTTTAAAAACAAACCCTCTGATTTTTGAGTTATTTTTAAAATTCAACACACCATTGCCATCTTCCGCTCCCGTGGAACGTCTTTTTTCCTTTGCGACAATGATGAACTTGCCAAAATACAACCGCTTAAAAGATGAGAAATTTGAGAAAAGGGTTTTATGTAAGGCTAATCGAAGTTCAACATTCCATTAAAATCGCAACTGCATTGTAATTGTGTTTAATCTTTATAATTATGTTTTACATAAACTATTTTTGAAAAATTATGTACATTGAATTAAATTTATCCAATACATTTGTACAAATTCAATTAATACATATGTAAGAATAGCATAACATTTTTTATTTTCTCTATCCCTCAAACAAATATATATATATATATATATCAGTTATCATCTATTTCAAATAATCCATAGTCTGATTATCGAGCTCTCATTTCAATTACACTCATTTCACGAACACTTTACGATAAAATTTTTCTATAACCAAAATAATTCTGATGTGCTTAACTAAAATAACGTTATTTCAACGTAAATTTATATACATATAAAACAGTAGTTATGGAAGCAAACTAGATTTGATACATCAAATCCAGTTCATTTTCTACCGTTTCACATTATATTCACTATTTGTACTATTTTAACAATATTTTTAACGAATTATATATTAAGTTACAGAGGATTTCACTTCTAACCCGTTAATGTTACACGTTACGTTAAAATTTTACATAAACGAATTTCATAATTCTGAACCAACAACAAGTACAATTTTACAAAGTTTGGGATTATAATGTTTCAAATTTGCATATAATTTACTAGGGCATGTTTTATTTATTAATACTTTTTATTTTTCGATAACCCAAAATTCTATTTCAACTCGCGAAACCAAACGTCGTAAAGCAAAGCGAGAGATACGAAAGGGTAGAAAACACAAATGTAATCATTATTAAAATGTTCTAATTCGTTAACTTATTCCACGTGCGTGAAAATATCAAAACAAACGTTCAGACTTGAGATAAAACGCGAGAATGTTTAGCGTCACGAAATTCTACTAAATAATTTTTTTCGACGTTTTTTATGCACGTGTCGGCTAAAAGTGTAGCGAAAACATTTTACAATGCATTCTTACAAGTCGGTGAAAAAAGTTTTCATTTTTTTTTTTTGTTCTCGCTCTTTTCGTGCTACAAACGTCGCGGCACATTTGCTCTCAAGTAATATAATTACTACGTGCGCAAATATTTGAACGCCAATGAGATAATATAAATATAACATGTAAATGTGATTGCCCTTGCGATTTTACATAAATCGATAAAAATCTTACGTGCGACGTGACGCGAGAAATGGTCGAGTTTTACATAATTCGGGTGGAGTGCGCGCGAGGCGCCTCTTCTCCTCGCACGCAGTGATTATTTTATTTTATTTTTATTTTTTTTTCACAAAAAAAGTCCAACTTAAAAATTGCCGCGCGAAATTATTCATGGTTTGCATAATCGCGTAATATAATGTGATATATGTAAACGATCGAATAAAGTTATGCAGATTCGGGGCATTACCATGTAAAACATCTTGTCGATTTAGTTAAAAATGCATAATTACGTATGATATGATGAAGCAATTTCAACTGACGATTCTGATGCAATTACACAGACATGTGACATCAAACACATTTGATCGCACAAATTATCGCTTCATCATATTATATTTGTCTAAGTTATAAAAGCGTACAAAATTATATTGAAAATTTATGACATCAATTATATTATGATGAGCACAATGTATAATTCATGAGCTCTTTTGTTGTATCCCCTTCTACGAATTTTTCCCATCCGTATCTTTTATATCATTCTTGCACAAATTGTATCAATTTCTTCCGAATGAATATCAGTAATGAATGAAAATTATAATTTTATTCTCTTTTTTCGAACATATATTAAGTATTTAAAATCGATTCTCAACTCAAAGTCAACTTATTTTTTAATTTGTCTTCTGTTAATTATGTAATTTGCATGTAAAATTATGGTATACAAATAAAGGTATTAATAGCATATCACAATAATTAGTCTGTGATAAACATTCTGTGAAGTTTCAAGTAACCGTATGTAAAATTTCTGAATGCTGTCGAATAATCCATGCGGGTCATTTGTACGATTCATTGAAATTCAACAGGATGAATTATCAAACAATAATATATCCTACTAAATATTGTGTGCTTTATTTTATTTACGATATTAAAATTATCTGATTATAAGTTCATTCGGGTCATTTTTTATCAATCGCTAATATAATTTGATAATTGGAATACACATTTTTCCATCAAATCGAATTTTCTAGACATAATCAACTGTTTTATATAATATCAACCAAATTGTTATACTTTCAATAAAAAAAATTCCTTGAAACTCTCGATACTCTGTAGCGTATGTACAAACGTATACACATGTGAACAACGCCTTTTTGCGTAACAAAAAAATGAAAGGATAAAACTTTTTGAAAAGCAGAGACGACTATTGATCCGCGTTATTATTTTGAATTACATCACTGTTACATAATTACACGCTCTACGCAAGTTTGTTATATATCTACACGCAGTATACAGGTTGTATAACAAATATTTCGATGCACAATTTTTTTGTGAATTCAAAAAATCGGATTATTCTACTTGTATGCTACTGTGCGAAAAAAAAGTATTTATTTATTTGTATTTTCAACAAAAAGTCATATTACACATTAAACCTTTTAAAATATTTATAAAATTTACTTTTCATCTGATAATTTATTTATTTATTCTTTAAACAAAAAATAAACGAACAACGTCTACAGAGACTAAAAATCTAACAATTTTTATCATACCTTTTTTTCATTTTTGATTTAATAATCTATTTTCCCAATTCCACATCTTTCAAACAAATCCGTTGTACAAAAGAAAAACCCTTAAAACCGTTTTCACAATTATTTAGCTTGTTTTTTTTGTGATATAAAAAAATCTCTAACAAAAAATACTCAACTCCTCTTTGAAAGTGTGTATTGATAAATGAACGATTGTTCTGTACATAATTTTGCTATTTTTGGAACTTGTCGTTGGAGGATGAAGCGTATTCGTCATGCAAAAAAAAACTAATCAAACGCGGTTCGATTAATTGGCATCGATTGAATTGATGATAAGACCGTAAGGAGATTAAAGAATAGATATATAGAGAATAACTCCGATGAGATCGAAAAAAATTTTTTTATTTGTTTAAGTGTCGGGGATCATCAGGAATGGGCATAATGGATGTACAATATTGATTACTTGGAATGTTACGTCCGACACAAAAATGATGGGATTAAAGTTAACACTCGCGAAGTATGACGTTAAAAATGAACGACTGACGCTAATTCGTAATTCGATTTACAGAGAATTGAACCCCATCGACTGATTCCACTGCAATCTGTTATAATTAGAATTGCTCTGACAGGTTGTGAATTTGATCTCATTTATATTTTACCAATATCGAACACACTGTAAGATTATCTATTTTCATCATCCTCCATTTTTTTTTCTTCCATTTCGCCCCGTTATTTAATTTAGTAGTGATTTTTATTTTTCGATCAAAATTAATGTTTCAACTAAATTTTTTATGAAGAAACAAACAAGCTTCCGATAATAAATTTAATCCCCGAGAGTTTGAGAATATTTTAGAGCCATCCGATGGTACTCGGTTCCTTGAAAGGGTTAGCATCACTATATTTATGCTCTAATTTATTATAATTACATACTTTTGTTTGAATTATTAATAAAGACGATAATTACCAAGTTTTAGTACCGCGCGTGATATTAAATATTGATCGTTGTAAAATTTTCGGCGTCTTCGGTAATTCATTGCTTTGTAATCAAAATTAAATGCCACGCTCAAAATCGTTTACCGACAATGTTTACAAAGCAGCAACAAACTTTCGACATTGAAAGAAAAGCCGGTTGCTTTTAGTTTTAATTTGCGTTGGCATAAAAAATAGGGTTTGAATTGTCGTGAAAAGTGTTTTGAAATGTGGGTCACCCTTGGCTTGGCACTCCAGATTTTTTTTATTTTAGCTGATGCGCCCGGCTGACGTTGTTGAAATTTTCTACTCGGATTGTACTCTGTGGAACAAAACCGCGGCCAACGGAGGGTTAAACACTGTTTTAGAGAATGTTATTACAACGAAACAATCATCTTTATGATTGCAGTGTTATTAAATGCCTCGAGTACGTCGGGCTGCGCCGAGTTTCCAACGTTTACATCTGTTCTTCGTTATGCAAACGAAATGTTATTGATTTAATCAAAGTTTGCAAAATTGTCACGAATAATTATTCGCCTGTTACATTTAATTATTTAAACATATACAACGGGAAATGAAGAAAAAATATACATCTCAAAAAGAAAAACACGAACGAAAGTTAAAAACAAATTTTATCGTCAAACAATTTCGACCATAAAGTGCAATAAAAAACATTTTTTATGTGATGTAAAAACATAAAAACTACTCTTTTTGCCAGGTTTAGAATAAATGTTACGCTTTATGCGACTATAAATGTGTTTTATCACATGGGATGGCAAACATTTTTTCATTCAATTTGAGTTCGAAATGAAAAAAAAGAAGGAAAAGAAAAATTGTTCGCCCGATACACAATCGCTAAAAACGCGTCGTCGATCATTTTCTAATTGGCCCATTTCTTATTTATCGTACTTTTCGTTCGCAAACGGAAAACTTATTGTCGCAGTGACTTTATTTGCCCGAGCTGCTTGCAGTGCGATCATATTTGCCTCATATATAATTTACATCTGATCAGAGTGTCTGGTACTTGTATGATTCGATTGGGCCGCGCACACACACCGGATACACTCAGATGCAATCCCGTGCTTTCCGAGTTTCCGCGATGTTTTATGCCTCACTCGACCGATAAAAATGTTACAACGCGAACAGGAGGCGCTGTTCTTTTTTGACTACTTTTCATCCATTTTTTTGTTCGCTTAATCGTGTTAATACTGCAGTTTGATTTGCCATGCGTGAACCGCGCAACCGGCCGTAAGATTTCGAACGTCACAATTCACTCTCATAATTAATTTAGATGGTTTTTTTCCTCATACGCACAAGAAAACTCGCGGCTAAAAGAAAAAAAAGGAAAATTGGACGTTAATTTCATCGCCGGACAATGGACAGCGTGATATTTAAATTCGCGATTTCACGCCAGTAAGAATCGCGAAATTACACTTGACAAATTGTGAAAGGCAAAGTTTAATTTAAATTTGATCCCATTGGTTGTGGGAGAGGGATGACAAAAAACTGCACATATAGAGATTCGTGTGTAATTTGTTTCTGATTCCATGCGATGCATAGAAGTACAGAATTTTTCGATCAGCGACCTGTTCTGGGAATTTGCAAATAACTTTTCGCATTTTATATACGCCCTTCGCTCTCTCTAATATTCTTACACAAAAGTTTATATAATCGGAGTTCTTTGGATCGATACCATTCGAGTTACAGTATATACTCGGGCAAAAGTTTGAATTTCAAAAGTCGTATCAAATATGCTTGATATTTGAAAAATTAAACTCCGCTAGACATAACGGATACGTATTATGACTCGGAGTCAAAATAAATTCCCCTCCTGCTATGTTCTCTTCTTTTTTCATATCTCTTCTCAAGAGTGACAAGTCGACGTCGAAACTTTTTTCAAACTTGTTACATAATCGTTAACCAATATATTATTGAGATGTTTTCACTGCTCTTCACGTTTTTCATCCGAATTTTTTGAACAATTTTTTACAAAGGCCAAAAAAAACACAAATAACAGAACCAACAAAAAAATTCACAATAACATTGAACCCTCCCCCTGTGCAACCTTTTGAAACAAAAAAGAGAAGAATAAACAATGGCAAATAAAAGTCGGCTTGTAATTGATTGTGAAATTGAAATAGTTGTCGAGTGCAGCAAGGTGAACGAACGTTTTTAAGAGGCTTTGCCAAAGAGAGGCTTGAAAATGGCGCAATACTCAATCTTGGGTAAAAAAATCGATTTGTTTCGAAGTTGGCTGGGCGCTCTTCGACAGGCATAATTTACGGTAACATTAATGGAGACATTGAAAGGGCTTTGAAACATGTTCAATGTATTTTGACGTGAAAGGTTTGCGAACTTATTGCGCGCCGACAATTATCAGTCTGGGAGAATTGCGTGTTTTGCGTCTGTTCGCGTCGTCCTCAAATTAATCAAACAAGAGTCTAACGAATTAAGGCGCGCATCACGAATAAGTTTTGGACGAAAAATCTCAGATCGAGTTCTAATCAGATTCGAACGTCTAACTAGTTTTCGGACTAAGACCGACGGGCCAAATTTCAATTTCGTCCAAGTTTCGATTGATGAGCATCGGATGGAAAAAGACGTTCGGAAGAACTCAAGATTAAATTAAGAGTAAATTATTAGAAAAAGATTGGCAGGACTAAATGCTTCTTGGAGCTGTAGCAAGGCTGACGGCAGTCTCAAGTTTGGGATCTTGGTAGATCGCAGGGGATAACCGAGGGAGCTGATTGGTTAGTGAGGAATCATTTCAAAAAGTCATCGAAGTCTGTCTGATTTGGGTTTAATGAAGACAGACTCACTTAGTCTTGGCCATATCTGAACTCACTGAACTGATATGACCCGGTCTAAGTACTCCTAACTAGTTCTAATCACGTTTGATCAGATTTCGGTGAACCATGAGCTTGGAAAATTTTGCAAAGTTGCTTAAGGTTCCTGAATGTATACTCGATTCTAACTAATGCCAAATTCGTTCATAACTAGTTTTGATCAAATATCACTGTTCATTAATAGTTATAACCGCAGACACCAGGGGTCGAAAAAATACGCCTCATCAAAACATAATCCATTTATCAACTCCAAATCGTTCCTCATCGAGCATCCCCAAAACCCGGCGATCGAGTTTATAAAAGCTGAGAGAGAGAGAGAGAGAGAAAGTAAATGATTAGATCGAACAAATTGGGCGTGCTTAAACGATATCGCCAGGGGTTAATACCTGAAGAGGCACTTCTTTTTCGGATGCTACGCTACGATAAATCAAACGAACGCTGCAATGAGGATTATCGTGCCAATAATTGAGATAGTAAAAAAACGATAAATATCTAATGAAGTAATTGTCTCAGTTCAACTATATAGTCCATAATTAATTTCACAAGTCTTGCAAAAAAGATCATATAAGTTCAACCTTTTTTTTTTTCATCTGAATATTTCATTGGCAATCAAATGAACGTTTTCCAAAACAATCAATCCATTGTCAGTTCATATTTTATGTATGAATATATATGATCATTTTGACTAGGAAATTTTAACGGGCGGGCAAAATTGAATTACAATGAAACCAGATTTGTATGTTACTCGATCCAACATTGACAGAGTACACAGTGGAAGAAAAGTTGGGAGTAGAAAATGATAACGTTGATCATTTGGACGAGAGGGCAATATCCAATGTTATAAAAATGCAATCGATTGGCGGTCGCAATTGAGCCGCGCTAACGGTGCGACCACAAATTTGCACAGCCACGTAAGGCTGGATTTTGACGTGAGTTTGAGTTAATAACGATGATGGATGTAATGATTGTGCAGGTTGCCGCCACCACAGCAGCAGCCGCCGCCGCCGCAGCAGCCGCAACAGTTGCAGCAACAGCAGGTGACCGTCGGTACGCTCGGGGGGCCGATGGCTGACAACTGCGCTGCCTCCGCGGGCTCGGCGCCCTGCAGCCAGTCGTTGGTCCACATGCCAGGGTTCCCTCTCAGAGCTGCCACCGTCTCGCACTACTCGCCCTACTCGCCATCCCGTTTCCACATAGACAAACGATGCCAACACCGATGTTCCTGGAAGTGCTTCTCCATCATCCTCATACTTGTCACCGTTGCACTCATCGCCATGGTCGCCTACTTTGCTGGTATACTCTTCTTTCCATTTTATTATTCTTATCTTCTCATCTTACAGATTTTAAATTTGAATCTTGTCAACCTACACGAACAAAAATATACGTTCAAAGGTATATGAAATATATATTTTCATATATTTAGAGTTTGCAAATATAATTTATATCACGGCTAAGTATTTTTCAAAACAAATTATAAATTATAGAGTTAGAACTAAAATATATTGTATGCGGGTCAAATATATATATGTATATATATTTTTGTTAATATGGGAAATCAGATACTGAGCTTCTTATTTCTGTAAACAAAAATCACATTTACATAAGATTGACAAAATTTATTATAAAAAGTTATACAAGTTCTGGCTCGTACTTACATAACGGAATGTACATTTCGAGATGAATGATTACATTTTATTATACATTTCGTTGTCCAGTTTTTCATAACACGACTACATCAAAATAAGTAGAATTACATTTTCAATGAACGTGTTCGTTGGTAAAATTCCGGTTTGAAAATATTTCAAAATGTTATATTTTCTCTTTGGTTCATTCTTTGTATGATAAAAGATATTCGTATCTGTACTAATGACTTTGAAGAAAAAAAAAAAAAAAAAAGAAAAAAAAATGCGTGTGAAATGTATTTCAGATACATTACGAATGTTATTTGAATGCGAAACGGTATATACATTGTTTATGTAGAATGAAAAATCAAAATTCACAATTCAGAAAGCACAATATAACTTTGACTTAATGTTCATTCAACATCAACAACTGTATGCTAATGAGGACATAATAACTCACTACTACTGTAACAAGATTCATTCATCTCTACTGTTAGGTAATTCGCTTGTTAGTATTCTGCAAGTTATAACGAAGTATATTAAAGTTGATACGACAACGCGAAAATTAATCAACGACGATGCAACAATCTTATCAGGGTGTTCAGAAATTTTAATCACTCCTTTGCGATTGCACGAAAACGCAACATTATCGAACATTTAATCCCCCGGAGTAATCGATTCTTACGCAATATCCTTCCAATACGACAAGCGCTTTTTAATTCAACGAATGTAAACTTTCGGCAAAATACTTGCCTTGTGGATTTTCAGAAATTGATCAAAATTCCGACCGACTGAACGTTGAATCAATCTTTCTATTAACGGAAAAAGGACAAGTTCTAAATCTGCGTTGAACGACGGCAGCAATAATGTTTTTAGGACTCGTTTTTAATCAGGTATCTGCGATTTTAATTGGCCTAGTTTGTTTGGGGAATAATTCATGGAAATAATTATGAGCATAAAACGAGCAGTCCGCGGAGGCCTCATTTGGAATTCCCTAATGCGAAATGAAATTTTGAAAAGCAGCTTTCGAGATTGAACGCGGGCCGCGAAAGAATGGATCAAACAATACACCGAATGTCAGAACTAACAAGTGCAAAACGCAATCGCTAATTCTCTAACAGAGGCTCAGAACTTGACGGCGGTCTTGAAATATTCATTGGACATTATTAAAGGCACGTCTCATCTAAACTTGGCTGCGGAATATATCGCATCCCGGCGTTATGCAATATCCACCCTGCAAAGTGCAAGATTATTAATAATCTATAAACGCGAAACTGTCCGGTAATTACAGAAGCTTTGGCGCACTAATTAATGCACTTGTCCCACATTTGTATGCAGCCCCGGCGATATCCCGTTATTGCCCCTGTTGTCAAATCGCTGATTAATTAACCAACTAATGCATTAATTAATTAATTAACTGAATTATTCAGCGGGCGGTTTTTGTCACTTTACAGCTGTCAGCACAATGAGACCGATCGACAGCACCAACTGTATTCTCATACAAGACGTTAAGGCTGTTACGCACGAGACTGCGAGAATTTATGATCCCTTATCCACGCAAATTCCAACCGAAGGTAAGATTTTCCAGTCTTCCGTAATACCCGCCGAATCGAGAGCTCACTGGTTACGACACTACGAATTATTTCCAACTCAACATTCTTTCTGATTTATTTGCCGCGCCGTTATAAATTTTATATTCAAATATAATTAATAAGAGTCCAAAATATGTAAGTCGAATTAAGTTATTAGACGTTTCCAGCGATTTCTGAATAGCAAGAGTATTCATTTCAACCTGGCATGAATTCGTTTCAATTTTTGAAGAACAGCTCGTGAATAAATTGAAAATGGAAATAATTTGTAAAAGCGTTCAGCAAGCATTTTCGTACCATTAAGTCCCTCAGCTTTTCATGAATGATATCACGAGCCTTTTTTTTTCACCCGGACCCTTTTTATCCTTTTGTCATAACTAGTCACGTAACCTCGATTCGTAGTTACTTTATATCATTCGCTCTCTTTCCCGTTCCCTTCGTATATTTTGCGAATATATGGAATCTTTCAAAAAGATTAAGAGGAAATCAAAGTGGAATGAAGTTACTTGATAATTTCACTGACACAAAGTCAGCGCGGTCGAGCGCCGGAAATGTAACTCCAAGTGATGTGTCTTTCTCGGACCAAACCGAACAATCGCACCAATGAACAAACTAAGGGGAAAAAAGAACTTTCCAACGCGACTTTCATGAAATTTATCGAATCCAATAAACTGGGAATCTACTTTTTTAACTACTTTTTTTTTTTACTTCCTCTAAATTCTATAAATTTTTTTGCCAATTCGTGTCATAGAGATATTTTTTTAATTAAAAAATAAAATAAAAATGATAAGTTGAATTGAAATGGGGTATCATGTTATTTTTTCATCTTAATTTAAAAAATGGAAACTGGATTTACGTAATCGCGGTCAAAAAATATAATAACAAAATGATGTACCGATGTTGTTCACAGAGAGCGTTTGGACGAGCACAATGGAGCACCCGAGCGTGGCGGAGGCTGCGGCCGAGCAGCAGCAAAGCGATCCGCAGATCCAGCAGTCCGCGCAACAGTGGCCGTCCGTGCTCGAGTTACAGGCGTACAATATCGCACACTCGACGATCATACAGCCGTACAATTTCTGGAATACCGAGTTCATTAATAAGCAGCCGGCCTTCATACGGCTGAACTTGACGCTGCCGTGGGGCGCCAACTTTGCGGTCTATGGACGCAGAAACGTCGCCCCGAGCGTCACCCAGTATGACTTTGTCGAGTTCGTCAAGGGAGGCCGCGTTGATCATCGGTAAAGAACGATGCCGTTTTTCCAACTTCAATTTTATTACTATTTGCCCCTAGGAGATTCAATTACATTGAGAAAGTTGAACGAGAATTTCAATTTTTTATAATACACCTTTCAGCACATCAGATTTAACTGTCGATGCAATAAGATCATTTCAAAAAGACAGCACCATTTTTTTGAAATAATATTTTACTTCTTCTTTTTTTTTTTTTATTCTATCTCTCCTCTCTTTTTTTCACCATTGAAGCAGTAGTTTTTCTTATGGAATAAAACAAAATGCATAAAGAGATAAAAGAACCAATCAAGAAAACTAATTAGCGCATGAAAATATGAGATGGTAGCAAAAAAAATTGAAATCAATCAATTAGCACCCTATTCTGAATGAAGCATTTTCTTTTTCGTTTACGTTTTGTGGAGGCAAAACAAGTTTTCATTATTTAACAGACGGTCGCGGAATGAAAGGAATGAAAAGAAATGAAGAGAGGGAGAAAAAAATTAAGCAGTTATTGATATACACAACGACTATTATGTGCGCACTTAAAATGTTTTGATTTTTCTTTCATTCTTGCAGAATAAAGCGGAGTATCGTTCAAGAAGCCGTGACGCTGAGTTACAAAGAGCACGAGATGGAGAGCGGGCCGCGGCTTGAGAGAAGTGTAACGGAACCGATGCTAGTGAACGTGAGCTTGGTCCAATACTTGGACACCGGTCGCTGGTTTTTGTCCATCTATAATGACGAGCTGCAGCCGTACAAAGTGACATTGGTCGTCACGGAAGCCGAGGGCGTTTCCACCACTTGTTCCAACGACTGCTCCGGTCGTGGCTCCTGCTATCTTGGCAAATGTGATTGCATCGATGGATATCAGGTAAACTGTTTCTCCTTTTCTCATAATATCAACGAAACAACAAATTTGACCTGAAAATTTTCCCAGACAAAAATATATACAATAAACGATTTACTGAAATATATATTTTTGACTAAGGATATATATATGTTTTCATGTATGATCTTATATAAGTTCTCATATGTGTACCATATATGGTTGGAATTTAGGTCAATGGTATTTTGACCTAAATTTAAAATTCAAAAAATATATGGAACATAAATCCAAATAGAAATTCATATATGGCTTCATCGGACTTCTGCAATTGCACCGATCCCGAAAAAGAATACTACGTTTTGATTATACAGTTGCGCCAAATTAAAATATGGTAATTGCGTTGATTTATAATGTAGCAGTTGCACCCATAATAAATAATGTTCTACGTTGAAAAAATAAATGCATACGAATGTCTTGTGAAAATGTAAATTCGTATTATTATTTTTTTTTTTTGGTGTAATGATTGCGTTTCATTCTTTACATTTTTAAGAATTCGCACGCATGTCTCATATGGAGCGATTTTCAAAGTCTATGGGATTTGATCATTAATAATTAAATGACTTGATAGCAGAGCAAACCAAACGATATTTCTTCATTTGATTACATCAAATAAAGGGTGTCTGTCATACTATTATTATATGTTCATATTTTATGCATTTAATTAATAATGTAATTTCAATTTAATTTCAATAATTAAAATTTGGCACAATAAAATAACGCATTACTCTGAACATATTTACGATACAACGATCGTTAGTCTGTTTATGACATTGTTTTTTTGTGCAAATTTTAGTTGGCCGTTGGTCAGCTATATATAACTATTCCATCACAAAATGTAATTATACACTTATTGAATGGAGCAGCATCAATGTTAATTTTTCAGATAAAATGTTCTTTTAACTTTTCGAAGCGTGTCCTATATCTTGTATACATACTTTTACAAAAAATTAAATCAAACTGTTTCTATTAGCATGTCGATCGTACTATCAATATGATTCACACACGTATTCGTAGTTCAATTTTTAGTGAATGCGTGATCTAATTTAAAATGTATTATTTAAGAAATAGGCGTAGCTGAATAATTTCAGCGCAATTGCCTTAACTAGGCGCAATTGCGCATGGATTTAGGCGCATTTACATATAAACTTATCAAAGTTGGCGCAATTTCATGCTGGACTGTATATATGTTACAATTATGAAAAATATATAGATATGCCAAATTTATGTATTACAACACATATATCTATTGCAAGGTGCAGTACATACGTTGCATACGTTTATGTACCATTTATTGAACATAAATGGATCCATTTATGAGGCATATATATGTTGGTATATATGTCATGAATTCCTCTTGACGAACATCTGTGAATGTAACATCTCTAGTACATGTATGTAACGTAACTGTCAACATAAATGGTGACATATATAATCCATAAATAATACCATTTATGTAACAATGGTTCGACATATTAAATTTCACTCGGAAACATCTACATATATACTAACATATACAAAATTTAAGGGACACATATGGCGGCATTTATGCATCAGGTACTTATGATAGCATACAAAATTTGTTGATGAAAAAATTATCAAACGAAAAGCGTGGGAAACAAGCAAACCAACAAATACGTAGGGCGACGAAAATAATCATACAAAGAAGTGAAAAAAAGCTCAACTGCACTTTCGGATTTTGTCGACTTTTTGTCCAATCGGGACCTTGTTCTTTGTAAATAACGGAGCACATTGTTTTCCCAGGCAACTTTATGTTTCAACGACCTGCGCGGATAAAAGTTATTGCTCACCGGTGTACATATAAGTTTCCATTTGTGATAATTAATGTAACCTTTTTGCGGGCGCTGGCACAAATGAGGAATTTATTTTAATGTTAATCCGACGAGAAACGAAATTAAACTTTCGTCTTTAACGAAAATATATTAGACATAAATATATTTACAAAAGTTTTCGCCGCCTCAGCGAGTTTGATAAATTAATCATTCGAGTGTATTCGAATGAAATATCCGACTAAGACCATCTTGCTCGCACGTTGGTGGTAAATTTTTAAAGACAGCGACGGAAATGTATGATCGCAGATAAACAAGTATTTTCAGTCTGGATGATTCCGGGCCACTGTTTGGCGTTCAAATTAAAATTGAAAAATCGCAGCCACTGTTAACAAACAGACGAAAATCGGATTGACTGCTTCGGAGATTAAAAGTTATAACTCCTTTTTTTTTTATTAAAATTGTGATGTGAAATATTATTTTATCAAATATAAATGCTGTTGAATATGTTTCAAAGATAACATAAAATATCCTGAAAATTGAATTCATTTAATGGTTATACCATTTCGATTTGTTTTATAACGTCAAACAAAAACTTTTATTTATTTCAACTTTGTTCTTTTTTTACTAATCAATAATACTAATATTAATTTTTTGTGTTTATTCATGATTTTTGTTGACAGAATGAAATATAGTCCAAGAAGAGCAAAACATTTCTATGTGCACAACAGAAATGTCTCGCTTTAAAATAAGTGTTTTCTCTCGTAGAAAAAAAGGTATAATTATTACACAACAAACTCGGGTATCAGTTTCATCCGCGAATAATACAATGTTTATTTCATAAACGAAGAAAACTTTTTTAATAATTTGAATAGCTGCTCGCAAGCGCGACGGCCGCACGCAGGGGATTAATAAAACTGGCTGAAGAATTTCCGCAGCCATCGTTTCATTGTAAACTAAAAAGTTGCACGCGGCTGAAAAATGAAAAAAAAAAATTTTTTTTTAACTACAACGTAAAACACTCATCTTTTCCGTGCCATAAAATTGAATCCCTTCGAATCGGATGGAGTTAAATTAAACGTCCTCAGCTACATAAGTTCATAAAACAGATTCGTACGGGCACAATTCAATTGAAACGAAAATGATAAACGCCTCCAAGTGGCTCTCTCGGATAAGCAGATGAGACACCTTGGGACTCTCCCACGTATATACGGCGCATCGCATATATATTTAAAAAACAAACTTTCCTCGTAAGTTTGTAACGCCAATCACTCAAACTTGCATAAATATTTATAACGCTGGAATATTCATGGAAAGTCGAGCTTTTTTATAATATAATAAAACGGCTTTTAACTTTTCATATTCGCATTTCATATGAATGAAAAAAATTTATATTCAAGCGTTGGTTTTTTTTTTTTTTTTAGTAATAAAAAAAACATGCAAGCATGAAAATTGAAATTAAAGTGGAAAGATTGTGTTACGCGAGGTGGGGTACATGAAAATGAAATGAAGATGAAATTTGATATTCCAGGGTGCGGATTGCAGTAAGAGCGTATGTCCCGTGTTGTGCTCGTCGCACGGGCAATACGGAGGCGGCGTCTGCCACTGCGAGGACGGCTGGAAGGGTGCGGAATGCGACATCCCGCTGACGGATTGTCAAGTACCGGACTGCAATCAGCACGGACAGTGCGTGCAGGGAACTTGCGTCTGCAGCGCCGGCTGGAAGGGACCGTTCTGCTCGGAACGTACGTGCCGAACAAAAATATGAATGTTAATTAACGCGCGCTGATTGAAACGCTATCCTCACGCCCGGCGTTCATGCTGCAACATTTTCTACATTCGAAGTTTGTTGCGCCCGAGCTATTTGATGAATAATTGTATCATGAAAGTCGCGCTTCCAAATTCAATCGTTCAATTTCACACAATGAGATTAAATAAATCGCCGTGCGTCACCAAACGCTAGGCGACGAATTTTTGCTCCTCTTTCCTGCTTATTTGATCAGTGCGCGACAGTACGCAAACTATTTTTATTGTTTGACTTTTTCACAATGTTTATTGTAATTTCAATGAATTTTTGTCGTTCTATGGAATTGATGTTTGCTGTTAAACGGAATTATGACTCCCAGAAAATGACTAAATTCGTACTTAAACTGATAGATGGATTATTAACAATTCACGAGTGTAAATGTTCATGCAAAAAGTGTCCCCAATTTTGAGCAGCTTTTGCAAAAAACATTTCAACTTTTATCATTCATATGAACGATCAAATATTTATAAATCAGTTTTTTTTTCAATCGCAGGTAATTTACGAGTTTCAAATTTTCTCCTCATCCGGTGAATCGATTTCCTTCAATTTCGCAGTAAAAAAATCTTGTAGATTTACATTTATTATGCGATTGTAAATAAAATAATATTGCTAATGTTCTTCAAAGAGTGGAAAGTAAAACATTTAAATTCAATTTTGAATTTAAAACAATTTACATGTCTAATGCTTTTGAGAAAACTATAGTTTTCTCAATGTTACACTATGTATAGAATTACACTATATATAATTCTCATCGTTAAATTTCATTAGTTCATTAGAACATTCAGATCACTGAATCGATAAAATAAGAATAACATGGAATTTATTTAGAAATAAAAGCAGAATTGTTTGAAGACGTATGTCCTTCTCGGGAATAATTTATTCATTACATTTTCTCATCGAAATGCAAAAGTGAAAAGTAAAAACGAAATGTAACGTTGCCTTCACGTGTCGTAATAAAATGTATGTCATTTTGAAAATAGAATACTCTTTTGTAACGCAAAAATAGTCTGGGATAAAAATGCTCGGTACTTTCGCGAGACACTTTTGAATGTTTATTATCTGTGTTCACTGTCGTGACAGCAACAAATCTTATTTTAGAGTGAGAGGGGTTAAAAAAGTGGATATAGAGCGCATGCAAAATAGAAAAAATCTGAAACTTGGACTAGCTGCCGTGTTGCCTCATCAAGTACAATTACAGTTTTCGTTCTCAAAAAATCTAGAGCTCTCGTGGTCTCACGAATCATTGTTTATGTTTCGTTTCTGGAGCATCTGTATTGCAGCATTAATCAAACGGCATTGATCAGTCTCGCCTCCCTTTACACTGTTTCTCCATATTAGCAACATCTAGATCAAAACGTCGCTCACGGCGCCACGATTCTCCCGTCATTCTATTATTTGTTTCTTCTTTGTGTACTTCTAACGCCAGCACTCCAATAATCACAACATCTTTCAACTGAAAATCACAAGCTAAAATTGATATCCCTGAAGATTTGGACGAACCAAAAAAGAATCTTATCTCATATTAAATCTAATAAGAAATGATTTTGTGATTTATATTTAGTATAAAAGCTGCAGTGTTTATTGTTCAGAATTGGGTCAGTTGATAAAATGTTCCTATATTCAGATGGAAATTTGTCTATATTTTTTAGCGGATTGCCCTGACCCGAACTGCAGCGGTCATGGAGCGTGCATCCAAGGAAAATGTTACTGCAAGGCAGGATGGCAGGGCGAGCGCTGCAACCAAGTAGATGAGCAAGTTTATCGTTGTCTACCGGGCTGCTCGGATCATGGGACGTACGACTTGGAATTAGCTAGATGCAGTTGCGAGGAGCACTGGACAGGCGTCGATTGTTCTCAGCCTAGCTGCAAAATCGATTGCGGACCGCATGGGTCATGCGAACAGGGTGGTTGCAGGCTAGTAAATTTTCCTGATAGAACCATTGCATTTACTTGACAACTCATTAAGTAACCTTAACAATGGAAAAACTATGTCTCCGTTATTTTGAGTGAAAACTTCATTTTAATACAAAACTATAGTAAGAAAACAAGTTTTAACAAGTAAAATATAACTTACAAACGGTACAATTAATATTGTACTCATTATAACATGAATTCTATTGCTTACAGTGTAGATCACATTCACAACAATATCAATTCCTTAGTGTATCAATAACAAAAACGATTTTTTTCCTTTTGAACAAAAATGAACGCGGAATAATAACGAAGTGATTATTTTAATGATACTAATTAACGGAATAAAGCAAAATTTTCCAAATCAAGTTTGTAATGTCCATGTAAAAACAAGTATTTATATAAACTTGGAATATAATTAGAAATACATAGTTAAATAGATGACTATTTTAAACTCAAACATAATGGAACAAAACAATCTCTACTTAATTGATATAATTGTATTTTGCATTATTGTTATCCTAGTTTGCATATCAAAAATTCAAAATAAATGTTATTAGTATTTTGAACTAAAAAATATTGAACTTGCAAGTATTCATAGATATACGAGAATACCACCTTGTCTGATGCAAATTATTACCAGACAAAAGTTGTACGAAAAAAAAAAATAAATAAATAAGCAAAAATTGTATTTAGATGTCACGACAATTGGACGGGTGCAAAATGTGACCAAAAGCCGTGCGACCCACGTTGCGCCGAGCACGGTCAGTGTAGAAACGGAACATGCGTCTGCAGTCAGGGATGGAACGGCAAACATTGCACTCTACGTGAGTAAACGATTTATCAAGCCAATTTGTACGATTACGTGCTTTGTGATTTTTCGGATATTGAACTAAGTTTTCGTAAATAGAGCGCCCCTTCTTTTGTATGTGTGTTTCTCTTTTCCTGCCTCGCTTTATTTTCTTCTTGCTCAACTTGTACGAGACGTTTCTTTGTAGCGGGTTGCGAAAACGGCTGCAGTCGTAATGGACTTTGCATACTCAAGGACGGCGAATACGGATGTGAATGCCGTCCGGGATGGGCAGGTCGAGATTGTAGCATTCATCTTGAAATGGAATGCGCCGACGAGAAGGATAACGACGGAGGTACAAACTATAGCCTTTTATTCCAATCAGCGGATTGTTATTGAAATTTATAACTAACCGAATCAAGTCATTCTAAACTGATAATAAACTTTAGGCTGAAAAAAATAAATAAAGAATGTAAGAATTCAAAAAAAAAGAAGGCCACTCACGAATTGTACTCAGTGAATGTTGATGGCAAACTTTGCGGGAACAGTCACCTGCAAAAATCGTAAAAAAAAAAGTTTCGTTATATAATAATGGCAGAAAACAAATATTACATGAAAGTCGGAAAACAAGGTTGAAATAAAGCAGTCTGATCAAATAACTTTTCTACTACTGCGCGAGAGGCCAGGTCGAGCAGTTCGATCTGGAACTCTTTATTTCTCAGCAATAATGAATAATAAATTCCATATCATCTCATTTATTATCAAATTTCAAATTAATATCTGCAATCGATGTTCAATTAATTTTGAAATTGGATCAATTGTTTGATCAGAACCCAGCTTAATTTCTCATTTGTTAATCATATACAATAATATGGCAAAGTTAATAAACAAATGATGATTCAATGTTGGTGTGGCCGTTGATTAGTTCGAACTGACGTGTATGCCGGTACGAACGTTTGAATCTGAGTATACCAAACTTTTGGGTAACGAAAAATTTTAATTTGACAAAAACAAATGTTTGTCACTAGATGGCATGATTGATTGCTCCGACAGTGAATGTTGTTCGCACGTAAATTGCACGGAGCACTTAATGTGCATCGCAAGCAGCGATCCTGTCGAGGTGTTACTTCGCAAGCAGCCGCCCAGCGTGACAGCCGAGTTCTATCAGCGTGTCAAGTTCCTCGTGGAGGAGAGAAGTGTGCAGAGCTACGCCCACATGGACGAGTATACCGAAAAGTAAGAGCCCAGTCTTATCTTTCAATCAGTTCAATCGTGTGAATCGTTCGCTGTTTGACTAACATTTTTGTCTCTTTTCTCGCACCATAAAAAAGACTCAAATGACAAACAAAAATGTTCAGAATCGTCAGAAACTGAAGTATAAAGTTGGGAGTCAATAAAAGGAGGACGAAAAGCAAATGAAAAAAAAATAATACATACAGATAAAAAAATGTATTAGAACAGAATGAAATACGGAAATTGTTTTTAACTTTGAAATGTAAAAACAGAAGTTAAAAGTCGAAAGGTTGTGCAAAACGAATTGATGTTTAGTTGTACAAATAATAAAACGGGATCGGAAGAAAATGAAAGACGACGAGTGGGACGGCATTTCGCGATGGGAAAAGCGAACGTCTCATATCGAAAGCATAATTCCAATTTGAATCTTGTGCTTCAACGAATCGGCTTAACTTGTATTTCAATATTCGCGAGGCTTTCCAATCACAACCAAAGATATAAAGCCGACGGATTTGTTTGTTTTATTTTTATCTTTTTTTTTTCGAATTCGGACTCTGTTGATATGCAAGTAAGCCACCTTGATTCGAGGGAAACAAACACTTCCGCCAATCACTTTCAACTTCCCATTCCCTGTGTCGAAAAAAACCTTCCCTCCTTCGAGTGTCAGATGCATACTTTTTTTTCGTTCGTCTTACAATTGCAGTTCTATTTGCGTTCAGATTAACAACTTTCCTAGTCTTGTTAATTTTCTTTGTCCCCGTTCTTTAAGTCGAGTCAAAACATAAGTTGTTTTATTTTCAGTTTAGAAAACAGAGGTTGAAATAATGCAAGACACACTTAATTTTTTTCTTTTTTTTTTTTTTACTTTTTTGCGTCAGAAGAAAACGTCATTATTGCAACGAAATTTAATCGCGCAGAATTTTTTTCCTGATAAATGCACTCGCGTTGCGTCGACGACGCAAAATTAAACTCCCGCACCCGGAGCTCATTGATTTTTCCTGATTTTCATATTTGAATTTAGATTAATTTTTATCCCCTATCTTTGAGTTTGAGTCACGTTCATTTATAACGAAAATGCAACTGATCCTCGAGGGATTCGTGTACATTGTCTAGTGTTATATCCTGTGTGTGCACTCTACCATTAACCCACACCAAAAATGATCTATCAGACTCAATGATTAACTCGAATTACCAGAAGATCCATGACGACATATTTCTTTCATAAAATTGTGTGTTCTTAGAAATCAACAAACAAAAAATAAACAATTGTGTCTGTTGTTCAAATTCGAGTCACTTTTGTTTGTGTGTGAAATTTCAAAAGCTTGTTGAGTTTGAAGTCTTGTCTTAGATTAACTTTTTTCAAAAGTTTTTTTATTAGTATTTCTATTCGTTGGGACAGTGTATAAAAAGTTGATATAAATTTCAAAACAATGAAATGAGGATGTAAGGAAAAAAAACTGTAAAAAGGATCAATCAAATTGAACAGACACTGTCCTGGCACCTAACGATTTTACAGGTTCAAAAGTAGGTGCGAATGGCACCAGGGACATCACTCAAATTTGAACCGGTGATCAAATTTGAAAATAAGAATCATACAAAAAAGTTATTGTCAAATCCAGACTAAAAAAAAAGAAGAAAAAAAGTACTCGCATTGTGACCGTTTTTAAAACAAGTCGCAATGCCAAATTTAGTTTTCATTTGGTGAACACGAGTTTGAACTTTGTAAACGATATTGATTTTGAATGCCGCCGTAGAAAAATAAATAGTTGACAATGTTCTCCGACAAACAAATGCAATTGAAACTCGCGACTGAAATCACAAAATCACAATTAAACGGTTAAACAAAGGCAACGGCGCATTTCCGCGTCCCGAAAAATATTCATTACAATCAAATTTGCAAAACGTGTATCCGTCGAGCAGCTGCTATACAATTTTGCATGTTCTGATAACATTATGCAGGCGTGCACTTAATTTAGTACACTTGCATATCATTATCGCTGCCAAATGCGTGTCAAATTAGCTCAAGCCGGCACTTCACTCGACACGCGTAAAGGTTTCAATTAACATTTGACAGCCAGCTAGAATGAACGATCGGGAAAACAAAAAAAAAAAAAGACGAAAATGTAACGCCGCGGCTCAAATTTCCAACAGAGGCTTGAAATAAAGGCAAAACGTAATTTGCAAACTGATCTTGCTACGAAGCAACAGTTTCAAACTCGTGTTTACCAGTAATGTAAAATTGTTCGTCGAGCAAGCGAGTGACTGTGCGTTCATGTGCGTGACTGTGGTGGCGCCTGTCCTCAGGGCACGGTGTCATTAGTTTGTGTTCACGTCTATTGTTCTTGTAAAGCCAAGTTCTCCGTTGCTCTGAGATAAGAATGTCATAAAAGCTGATAAAACAGCTGCCAAAATTGGTATTTAATTTCTGCAAAACAATACAAACAAACATAAAACTTGAAACAATTGAATATTAGAGAAAATGTTTACCGATCAAATTAAATTGAGTCTAAGTAAATAAAAAGAAAAAAAAAGAAAAAGAAATAACAATAACAAGTTGAAAAATAAAAATTAAAAAAAAGAGAGAGCAGCGCAGTGCTTGTCAGCAAAATGTGAGTTCTGTGACCGTGGTAACACCCTTTCTTCTCGTTGGTTTTCTCCCACACGTAGTGCGTACTGGAGTTCCTTTACACCGCGGTAAGTTGCAGCTCAGCTCTGGCTAAACGTTCGTGTCCAAATACTTATGCTCGTCGCTCGATCATATATCATTTATTTATTATCTCCTTCCTTTCATGGTCTGTATTACATATAGCCCGTTGTCTTATTTCTTTGTTTGTTTTATCGTTTCATTTGATTGTCACGCGTACTGTCAAGCCTCACACCCCGATCAACCGGTGCGAATCGTATCTCACGTTACCAATCATCAAACTTCAAACAAAAACTCCAAATATCAAACTTGTAAAAACTGTGTAAAAACAAAATTATATCTCTTTCCTGAACAAAAATTCATATAAAAAACATCAAAAATAAACAAACAATCAAACTTGTTTGTTTATTTTATTTCAATTTTATTTTTTATTACTTTTTATAAGCACACAGTTTGTGCTTCTAAAAAAAAAGTCAATTGTCTTCTTATATATTCATTTCATGGGATAAAAAGAAATTTGATTTGAAATTTTGGATTTCTCAAGATTTTGGTAACGCGATCCGTCACCGAGTTGCGGATGGAGAGATACATACCCTGGATATGTATAAATCTGTGTGCGAGCGCGCGTGCGCGTGTGTGTGCTTTTTAGTTCGTACTGTGCTTATCTTACTTTCTGCAAAGTCCCCCTTTTAAATCCCGTTTCATCCGGTGACCCGCTGATACAAAGCGACGTACCTGTCGGAAGCGATTTGACGCAGGCTCACGAGCAGCCGTATGTTCGCTCCAATTTCGCTGCTTTTCGTTATTGAATCGAAAATCGCTCTGTATCAGACGGCAATCACGAAAATTTGCGACGCCAAAAGTTGATCAAAAGAATGATAAAACAAACACTCTTGGCAGAGCAACGCTTTCGGGATTGAAAATTACAAAAAAAAAAAAAAAAAATAGATCAATCGGCTGAAACGTTTCTCGTCATCCGACCACTTATCATTTTTGATCGACTGACAACTACAGTCATGTTTTGTTGTCGCGTCACATTTGTGTAATCATGTATTGTCTTGTCTTTCTGTCTGTTTAGTGCAGCAACTTTGCTTCCCGTATTAGTCTAGTTTTTGTGTTCATTTAACGTGCAAAATCAACCGACACTAGAGCACTCAACAGCTGTCTGTTTGTGTTAGTGAACGTCAAAACACCGTACACATTGTTCTTACAAAAAGAAAGAAAAAATTCAAAATAAAAAGAAATAAAAGTTACAAAAAAATGACGAAAAAAAATATTTGTTTCATTTTTTTCTTGTCTGTTTTGTTATTCCGATGTCTGTATTTTTCGTCACGTGTTTGAGTTCGCTGAAGTTTGTGTACCGACAGTTTGACATGTGATCTAATCTGTACCAGTATGAGACATTGAACCAAGATTATCGAGGACAAATTAACGAATTTGGAAAGAAAAAAATGACTATAAAAGGATATCAAAAAAAAAAACAAAGAATTATCATCACAAATCCCGAATCCTGTCCAGCCTCTTGTCTGCGTCTTTTTTACCACTGTCTCACTTTACAATCCCCGACTTCTCCTATCATGTGTATGTCTCACTGTCTTCCCCGACTCTCCCCTTCCTACTTTCTTCTATCTATTTCTCTCTCGTCTATCTCTGTCTCTCTTTATCTTTTTCGCTCCCCCGAACCACACTCGTAACGCCGGTTTCCTCCATTTTATTATTCAGTTTTTCAACAAGAACTGATCCGATAGAAACTAAACAAAGAGTAGAATATAGTATAGAGATGCAAAGTAAAACCCCAAAAAAAGTACATAGAAGCAAAATAACAAAACGAATGGCAGATGATAAAATGAAAGATGTAGTCAAACCAAAGATAGGCAAACGATCAAATGAACGATCACCGATTGGGTAACTTGCGAATTGTTGCAGGGTCAGGGGTGCAAAAGGTAAGAACCATTTTTTAATTTTTTTTTCTATAAATGCAAACACAATTTATCCTAACTGTCTAATTTTATTAATGAAAATGTGAAAGATTTAGAAATGACAACAATTGCAAGTTACTGCAATCGGAGGGGCACAAATCGAGACGAATCGAAGCACTGCCCGTCTCTGGATCGATTAACCAGCGGGGCGAGTCGCGAGCACGATTCGATCTTTGCGTCTGAACTTTGACGTTTTTTCGTTCTCCAATTTCTTCCCAACACAGCCCCCGAGATAACGCAGCTAAATAAATTGCATTTTCGACGCCCGGAATTTGTTGATTCGAAATAAACCCCGCGCCATTTGCTTTACATGGGTTTCTCCCTTTTTTTTCTGTTCCGCCCAGCCTTTGTTTCACTTGTTTTCTCTCTTTTTCGGTTTTCAGTCCGCAACTCGACGTCGAAAATCGGGATTGTTCTTTTATTTTTCATCATTCTTGTTTCGAGTTCCTTTTAGGTATTACCAGATGACATTGCAGTTTTTTGTTACAGCGTACTTCTAACAGACACACCCGCGTATGCACTCACACACAGATGTTGAAAAGTTTCGACTTTGCCCATCAGTTCTGGCAGAGTCGCGAGCGTTTGATGAAGGGATCGGCTTTGAGAGAGAGTTGCTCGCAGATGAGAGACGGTTAATAGAACCAACCGAGTTGATCTCTTCATTAGACATTCGCGTGGCCGCGCCCGACGACGGGGTACATCAAAACCCAAGGTCACGTCACGGTCAACGCAATCTGTAATTAGTTTTCTCTTCGGTTGGACCGATTGGGTTTTGAGGCGCCGACGACGGGCGATAATCTTGTGCATTTATTTGATCCCCCCGGAGGCTGTACGGGACGGTCTTGATATTATTAAGCCCTTTGTCATGTACCCAGCACTTACGTGACTGCTTTCGAAGTACATGTATATGCGAGCTCTCCAACTTTCGATTGGTCAGATACCCATTTTACCACCTGAGTTTATTCATCATTTGTTTACGTATTATATTATACGTACACGATATCAATGCATGTCATATTCTATTTCATACGAAACTTACTTTTTTCTTTAGACAATGCGCACCTCGAGTGAATTACACGCGGCTGTCCGGCGTCTTTTGCCTGCAAGCAAGAAGCCGGAGAGTCACAGAACGTTTGCTTCAACAGTCTCAGAGATAAAATAAAAGCGGATATAAAATTAAGTTCGTGATTGTAACAAAAATATCTCACTTTTTGTTGTAACAATGTCGTTTTTCTCTCTCTTATCTCTCTGTTTCTCCATTTGTCAGTTCTTTTTTATGACTGTGTTTAGTCGGAAGAATTTTATGCGAGAAAAATTAAATTTTAAAAATTAAATTAAATTTTAAAGTTGACTGTAAAAGCAAACGGTACTGAGAGGAATGTCGAGGAAATGTCTACATGAGAGCTGAGTCTTATAATGTGAATTTGTAACAGCCGTGTCGCAGTAATGCGGGGCCAGGTAGTCACGGAGCAAGGCCTTGGTATAATAGGCATCCGCGTATCGGTCGATAGGGAATCTCGTCTTGGATTCACTCTGACTAGAAAAGGCGGATGGTAAGTTGTCAATCAAATTTTGATATAAAAAACAAAGTTGACTTTTTTCAATCAGTTTCCCTATAAAAATCCTTAAAACCAAGTTTAAAATTTGCAAAAATGGGAGAAAAAAAGAAACTTACACTTTTGGAACAAGTTCAAGTTTTGTTTTTTGTTGTTTTTTTTTTTAGTTTCGTTTTGAACGGAAGAAAGAATAAAAGCATTTTTGACAACAGTCTGACTACAAAAGTACCCTTTTGTAAAGAGCAGAAAAGTATTACGAATCCGGTCGAATATCTTTTTCTTTTAAAGATGTTAAAAAAAATGTTTGTCTTGAAATCACATTTCCTTTCCTATGAAAGCAGTCGAGAAATATATTGACAAGCAATAAATACGTAAATTCACAAGTCAGTACGTTTTTTTTATTTTATTTATTTATTTATTTATTTATTTATTTTTTCAAAACGTCACATTTTTTCATGATTCTTATTTCTTCTGAAAAAAGCAATTTATCCGTTGTAACTAATAGTGAACAAAAATAAAGATACAAATATTGAATTACAACTGCTCCAACACATTACAAGGCTGAAATAAAAGTGTGAGGAGAACTAATTGAGTTTCCAAAATTAAGCTTCCATGAAACCAGTTCAAGTTTTGTTTAAACTACCTCGCAGTAAAATTTACACACACACATAAACACCGAAACTGAAATGTCTTCCAACAAGTTCATCCGAACAATAATATATAGTAATAATACTTTATATCGTTGAAAGTTTTGCTCAAAGTTCAAAGGAACGAATATCTCATTTTGCGAATATACAGATCAAAATTGAAACCATGTGTATAATATATGAATTTCGTCAGTTTTGGGGTTCACCTTTGTGTGTATATCGATGTCAAACTCATAATCGAAACAGACTGACCAAAAGCTGCATTGCAGGTTCGACGTTCTCGTGAACGGGGGCGGCGCGGTGACGTTGCAGTTCCAAAGGAGCCCATTCCAGCCTTCTATCAAAACCGTGTTTGCACCTTGGAACCAGATCGTCGTGTTGCCGCCCATCGTCATGACCCTCAAGGAGTCGGAAACCTTCAAACCAAACGAAGCGCCTCGGCTAAGTTTCGGCAGTAAGTTTCAGCTGGTTATAACAACTATTAAATTTTGATAATTACACATGAAAATACACATCCCCAACGCAACGATTAATTTCGTCGGCTATTAATTGGTCCCGTCAGGCCAATTTGAGCAGTTCCAAACGATAATGGATTCAATGTGGGAGAAGGATTTGTCGTCGCGAGACAGTTATTATAAGAAATTGGTTTCCCTTGAAATTGAGTTGACTTACATTCTGGTCGGATTTAATCAGTTCTAAGTAGTTCTCAAATTAGTATGAGGTGCGTTTAGGCAAGTTCGCTTATCGAAGTAACTTGTCAAGCAGTCAACTTAATTTCTCATGGCGAATCGAACAATTCGTTCCAACTCGCTGATGTGACCTGTGCTTCGCTCCGTGTCAAGTCAACCTCTCATTTGTGTAACCAAAAAAATACACCCGGCACAACTATTAGAGTGCACCCTAAATTTTTTGATTTTTTTTAAACATGAACAATTTTTGAAAAATAATGTTAAAAAAATATTTAATTTTTTTTTTAAATTAGAATTTTGAATCCAAACTTGTTTAAATACTTTTTAAACTACTACTTTTACAACTTTTTGGTTAAATTTGTCGGAGTTGTGCCGAGTATAGTATCATTTTCATCATTTTTCTACAATTTCCACAAGCTAATCAATTATTTTACTACTATTTTTCAATTTAGAAAAAAAATAAAACAAAAAAGAAACCGATGAAAATATAAATTCGTACGAATGTTTCCGCTCATATTTTTTTATCATAGTTTTTTAATCACAGTTTTTGTTGAACACAAGTTTGAATTTCATCAGCGGCTAAAAAACATGGAATCACGATCTCAGAAGCCGACATCAATTTGCATTCGATCAATGGACGATGTTTGGCGCGCGCTAAACGACAATCGCAAACACAACTCTTTGAACTCTTAATTACCGCTTTTTCAGCAACAACATTCGCAGAATTTTCGGGCAACATATTTGCAAACCACGAGCCTTGCATGGACCACGACCACGAGACCCTGCGTCCGATCATCGTGGAAACGTGGATGCCGGAAAAAGTGGGCGGACTGGCCGGGGAGAGTCTCATTTTCGCCGAAACGCAGGTAAAACAAACAGCTTTGGTTTGGCGTTAAAAAATGCCCCTCCATCCTGGAGCCAACAAAATTTGCATTAAATAACGTCTGTGTGTCGGCAGATCGTGCAAGAGTCAATTGAAATTCCCGGGTCGAATGTGTACCTAATGTACCTCAGCAGCCAGGCGGCCGGTTACATGTCAATTGTGCGCATGCAATTAACAGAGGCGTACATCCCCAAGTCACTAACACACGTGCACGTGCACGTGGAGATCGAGGGCTCTTTGTACACGAAAACGTACGAGGCCGACCCCAATCTCACTCACACGTTCGCCTGGAACAAACGTAACGTGTACAAACAAAAAGTCTACGGCATCGCTCAGGCAAAGATTTCGGTCGGCTATCAACACTCGACGTGTCTCCAGATCATTTGGGAGACCCAGACCGCCACCCTCACCGGCTTCGACGTCAATATCTCCGAGCTGGGCGGTTGGGGCCTCGACATCCACCATCATTACAACTTCCACGAGGGCATACTCCAAAAGGGTGACGGATCAACTTTGCATTTCAAAAATTACCCGCGCATGGTGAAGGTCGTCATGGGCACCGGCCTCCAGAGGAGCTTCGAGTGCGACAACTGTAATGGCCCAGCTAAGGACGCCCGCCTGTTGACCCCCGTCGCTTTGACGAGCGGCCCGGATGGCAGCATTTACGTCGGCGACTTCAATCACGTCAGGCGAATCGATCCTGCTGGCAATGTCAATACGGTTATGATTCTCAGGTAACTTCTTCTTTTTTTTAATATTTTTTTCATATTTAATCAATGTTGATTAGAGATGCCTCTCACCAAAAGACGACCTACATAGGAGTCTCGCAAGTTTTTAAACTCGTTTCGAGAAAGATGATTGCAAAACTTGTGCACATCCGTCTGGAGATCAATCTAACAGGAGAGTTGTTCAATCTTTTCTTTTTAATTTGATTGCAGTGCCACACAAGTTGCGTACCAATATTATCTGTGCGTGTCGCCGGCCGACGGACACCTGTACATCTCCGACCCGGAGAAGCATCAGATCCTGCGTGCGCTGTCACTCAAAGACGTTGAGGACCCAACGATCAACATGGAGGCCGTCGTCGGAAGCGGGGAGCGTTGCATCCCAGGCGACGAGGGACACTGTGGAGACGGCGGCAACGCGCTCGAGGCGAAACTCGCGCACCCGAAAGGTACAGGCAGCTTCGTAATCACAAAACACCGGCGGTCAGAAATGAAACAGCAACGCTTGAATACATAGTGGTGCCTCTCAATAAATAAACTCAGTTGATTAATTTTCATAGCAACTTGGGACGGGTTTGTTGTGTTTCATAGACGGTGCGCGCTCTGTTGATGTTGCCGCAGTTGTCTCAACATCGCAATATCTCCGACGAATTAGATTTGCCCAAAATTAGATGCAGTTTGCACGAGCAAAACATGTGCACCGGTTCTGCCAACGACTCGCGCGCGGCCGAGCTTCTGTTTGCCTTTGCCTGGGATAATTAATTAGCGTTTCTTATTTCGTTCGTGCAGGGATTGCCATCGCTGCCGACAAGACAATGTACATCGCCGACGGTACCAACATCCGTGCAGTGGACGCCCTGGGGATCATACACACTTTGGTGGGACACCATGGCCATCACAATCACTGGTCGCCAGTCCCCTGCGTTGGTGCTGTTTCCGCGAGTCAGGCTCAGCTTCAGTGGCCGACGGGTAACCAATCCAATTCGATCAGAATTTGTTACATTTTGGAACATGCTTTTACGACTGATCATGATTCCTTTTTCAGGCATTTCGTTGAGTCCACTGGATGGCTCGCTGCACTTCATAGACGACAGATTGGTGCTAAAATTAACAAGTGATATGAAGGTGCGCGTCGTGGCAGGAACTCCACTTCATTGCAGCAACAGTGCTGAGCCACAAAAGACCAATTCGACCCTCGCTATGAGTATCCGACAGAGCAACGAAGTATTGGGGTCTGTTCTTGCCATTGCCTTTAGTCCAACTGGTAAGTTTGAAAATATCAAATTTCACATAATGAAGCCCGTTTTAATTTGATTCATTAGGTAGATCATTTACAATACCTTCATTAATTGAAACATCATTTAGGATACTGTTACAAATTGGATATTTTGATTTTATTACTTTTTGTTTATTGATAATTTTTTATGCTGGTTGATTGGCGATATGCTTTTTCATTTGAAAATATTTCACAGGCGAGCTTTACATAGCAGACAGCGATTCCCACCGAGCCAACTCAATAAGAGTGGTCCACTCCTCCGGCAAGATGTCCCTCTTCGCTGGTCAACGCCACGACGAATCGTCGAACCGAGGAATTTGCGAGTGCACCAACAACTCAACAACTCCAACCGGCTCGAAACTACCCGAGGCCTGTTCCTGCATGGACGAGTCGTCCAGCAGCACGGAAACTCTGCTCTCTTCGAACGCCAAGTTCATCGCCATCTCAGCCCTGACGGTGGCGCCGAACGGTGTCCTCCACGTCGCGGACCAGGGGAGCCTGCACATCCTCGCGCTGGAGCCCTACCTGCCGAACCACGACGAGAGCGGCGACTTCCATATCCCTTATCCGCCGTCCAACGAAGTCTACGTGTTCAATCGTTACGGCCAGCACGTGGCCACGAAGGATCTGACCTCGGGGAAAACTCGCTACGCGTTTTTGTATAGCAAAAACACGAGCTTCGGGCGCCTCAGCACCGTCACTGATAGCGCCGGTAACAAGATCCAATTCCTTCGAGATTACAGCAGCGCCGTGAGCTCGATCGAGAACACGCAGGACTACAAGACGGAGCTGAAAATATCTGGAGTCGGGTTCCTGGAAAAGCTGTCGGAGAAAGGCCGGGAGGAGATCACTCTGAATTACGACAGCGAGACGGGTCTGCTAACCAGCAGATCGGGGGTGAGTGTGGTACCTCTTTGGTTTCAGATATCGCGTTGCTCGATCGTGAGCGTCAATTAATTTTATTCATAATTGTCGACTTGCTTGTTTTACCAGGGCCGGGAAACTTATGTATACCATTACGATAATTACGGACGCGTGATTGATGTTATTCTACCCACTGGCGAGAAACTGAAGCTGAGCTCCGATCTGTACGAACAAGAGAGTTTAATTGTGAAGGTGAAGGCTCCTGTTCAGGGACTCAAGATGGGCGACGATCAAAGGGTCATTAAGTTTGTTATGAAGAACGATCGATCCAAGCTGCTCACCATCACTAACGGTACAAATTCGATACGCTTTCTTGTTTATATTGACAATCAGAAATCAAAGCTTTTTCTCCTCTTATTCATCATTAATTTTTCTTATTCATCTGTTTCGGTGTTACCGCAGGAGAGTCGAGCAAAAAGCAAGTCGCATCGTACGACAATGCAACTTGCGAGGTCTCCCTGCCGGGCGGTGGTCGATTAGTCAGCGCAGCGACGGCCAAACATCCGTTGCTGGAAGCTGCGCTTCCGGTGGAGGCGGAAATGCTGCCCATGTGGAGCTCCCAATCGATGTCCTTGGGCGAGTACACAAACGTCATGAACACGGTTTACAATTTGGTCGGCGATGTTAGCCACTTACAGCAGACGCTCAACCGTGAAATTTGGGTGAACGATAGTCGCGTGCTCGGCATTGAGTTCGACCAGGCGCACAGCCGCGAAACCTTTTACGACAAAACGCGCATACCGCTGCTGACAATTACGTTCGACCAGACGGGCCAACCGATCTCGTGGCAACCGCAAACCTACGGCCACAATCTGACGTTCTCCTATGACAAGTTCAACAGGGTCAGGAGCTGGCAGTGGGGCCCCGCCGGCGAGACTTATGCTTACGACAGGCGCAGCCGCTTGTCGGAGATCACCAACGAACTCGACGGAACGAGGTTGGTTTTCTGGGTCACGAGAAACAAATCGAGCTCCAACCAACGGAAAAATTGTACCCGCCTTTTGTTTACCTTCTTTCAGGCGTTTCACGTACAACGACTTCAACGTGCTATCCAAGATCACCCTGGCGAGCGACAGGTACTTCACATTGCAGTACGACGAGGACGGCGGCTTGCGACACATCGTTCTCCCTTCAGGAACCATGCACAGCTTCTCCTGTCAGGCGTCCATTGGTTTCCTCCGAGTTACTTACACCCCGCCAGGAACTTCGAAATCCTACTTGCAGCATTACAGTCACGATGGCAAGCTACTGCAGACGGTGTTCCCCGGGGACGGTGCTAGGATAGTTTATAGGTATGCAAATTTTCAGTTCTCTCTTAAAGTTGTATTTTTAACTCTCCTTTGATCTTGTTTTTGTGATTTCTTCTTTCTTTTTTATTTACTTTTTAGATACCACACCACAGGCCAGTTGGCAGAGGTGGTGCACGGTGATGGAAAAAGCGAGATGAAATACACCGAGACGGGCTTACCTGCCGAGGTCATCCACTCGGAACGCACAGAAATGGAGTACCGATGGGATTATCAATACAACGCCGGGCTGCTCGTTGAAGAACGCATAGACTTCGGGGCGAAAGCCGGGCTGAGCAATGCGAAATTCACGTTCGAATATGATTCGAATTTCCGTCTGGTTGCAATCCAGGGCAGAATCGGAGGCCAGACTTTACCCACTCACGTTCTAGCGTACAGCTCGAGAACCGGCACTCCGGAACAGATCGGACAATTCAAGATATTCCGGCCAAAGCACAACGAAACCATTGTTTCGGATGGCACGGCGGTGATCTCTCGGTTGATTAATATGCAATTTTTGGAAACTCAGGTATGTCCAGATTACCATAATATTTCAATCTTGATCAATGTATAATCTTACGATTGAAGTGATTTTGCAATTTTGAGAGTAATTTTTTACAGAAAAAATATAACATTGTGAGGTCTATTTTGTTTTCAAAGTTGGGTGCTCTTTTTTTTTGCAGGTGACAGTAACGATGCACAGCTTGGAGGTGTTCCGCATGGAGTTCACTCATGATGCACAAGGTCGAATCAACCAAACACGCACATACACGCGCAACGTCGGTGTCAACACGTACACAAATATCAAGAACTTTACTTGGGATTCGGATGGGCAGTTAAAGGGTGTTGAGGCTCAAGAGCCTTGGGGCTTTACGTACGACCCAAATGGAAACATGCTATCTCTGACATACCGAGGAAATACCATTCCGATGGAATACAATTCCGTGGATCGTATCATCAAGTTTGGCGAAGGTAGCTACAAGTACGACAACAGAGGATTGGTGATTCAGAACGCAAGGGAAGAACGATTCAGTTACAATGCCAAGGGGCTGCTGGTCAGGGCAACCAAAAAGGGACGTTTTGATGTCAGGTATTTATTCGGCAAATTAACTAAATCTTTGTTAATTAATTTCACGGTTGAAATATACGTTGGCTTGGCCCTTTTAGATACTATTACGACCACCTGGATCGTTTGTCAACCCGCAAAGATAATTACGGAAACGTGACACAGTTCTTCTACACGAATCAGAAGCGGCCGCGGGAGGTCAGTCAGATTTACAACCCGCGGGACGGAAAATTGATGTCGCTGGTTTACGATGACAGGGGTCACCTGATATTCGCACAGGTATACCGTTACAAATATTACATCGCGACCGACCAATGCGGCACCCCCGTGATGATTTTCAATCAATACGGCGAATGGATACGAGAGATTATGAGGTCGCCTTACGGCCACATCGTTTACGACTCGAACCCCTACTTGTACCTGCCAATCGACTTTTGCGGCGGCCTTCTGGACCAGGTAACTATCGATTAGCCATCAATCAAACGGTCGCTCGCTCTCAGCTCTGGTGATTCATATTTTTGTCCGTGCTAAATAGGTGACATCGCTGGTTCACATGCCAAACGGTAAGGTATACGATCCACTGATTGGTCAGTGGATGACTCCCCTCTGGGAAAACGTGCTGGACCGAGCACTGACACCCACTCATCTTCATCTGTATCGGTTCAACGGCAACGATCCAATCAACGTTAGAAACCGAGAGAGAAAGAAACACCCGACTGGTATGAATAGCTATGAATTATTTAATCTTTTAATTGAAGTGCCTTGAATTGCATCGTCGTTTCTCGCAGATTACATCGGCTGGCTGTCCCTGTTGGGATACGATTTGAAGAGCATGGCACCGCAGCTATTCCCGAACAAACTGCCAGACAGTCTGATCCCGCCTTCATTGAAACCGATGACCTCGATTCTCGGCAGACGCAGACGAATAACCAATCTGGGCATCCAATCAGGATTCCTCGCGCACGTGGCTCAGAGGCATTCCAGCGATGCAGCGGCACTCTCTGTTCCTCCTAGATCTGCCCTGAAAAAGGACATGACCAACGATCTCATGGTCCCCAGTAGACTGGGCTCTGCATCCGAACCGACATTTGGAAAAGGTACAATTTTTTTCAACTAGCCACGACAAATGTACTTATATTTCCATCACAATCAACATGGTCCGGAAAAAATTGCTTGCAGGTATCCTCGTGTCCAGATTACCCAACGGCCAAGCAGTGGTGTCGAGCGTTCCGGCAGCGGATCACATTTACCGAGATGTGTTCACCAGCGTGTTCAACGAGTCACACTTCCTTCCATTCACTTTCGTTATCCACAGTGCCCAGCAGGACGCCTTCTACTTTGTGAAAGAAGAGAGCTGGAAGGTCGCCGACGACCGCAACCAGATCAAACGTCTGGGTGGCCACGTCAACACCACCTTCCACGAGAGCTCGAATGTGAGCGGCACTGGCGGTAACGTGATGGACGTGAAGATGCACGGGTCCAGTTACGTGATCAACCTGAGATACGGCACCAGCGCGGAGAAGGAGAAGCAGCGGCTGTTGCACCACGCCAAAGCCAGCGCCCTGCGCAAGGCCTGGCACAGAGAACGCGAGGCCCTCAAATCCAACGCGCCCACGCTCGTCGACTGGATGGCTTCCGAGCAGGACGAAATTGTGAAGAGCGGTCAGGCGTCTAATTACGAGGCTGAATATGTGCACGACGTTCAAGTGTATCCGGAATTGGCTGAAGATCCTTATAACGTCAGGTAATGGACGGATGTTTAGTCTGGTGCTTTTTTGTTCAAGTAGATTTTGTAAAGTCGATTTGAACTAGGACTCTCGGCGCAGCGCTAATCCCGAACGAAGTTACGAGATCACAGATAAAGCGCTATCAAATAACGTATTCCAGGTGTTACGTTCGAACAATCTGATTACCAAGTGGCCGATCCCCCGCTAATCCTTGCAATATATGTTTTGCCGTTGAATTTTCGTGATTGGGCTTGAAAGTCGTAATGTACTTGTGTGCAATTATGCGTGCCCGATCATTTGACAAGCACGAAATTATTGCCAGCGCCAATAACTGAACTTTGTTAAATAATCCATATGATTTTGTTCAATGATCATGGCTAATTACGGTCAACAACGCGCGGTGCATTACGGTTCATTAGCTTCGCATTGATAAGACATCGGAGCCGACTGGTACACTCTGTTTTTGCTCTAATTTTGAAAAGGGCTTTGAATTTAAATTGGCGTATTCAAATGGCAATTTTGGTTTCTGTATTACAGATTCGTCAAGAAAACCACGACCGCGACCTCGGCCACGAAGAAGCGCCGTCGAAGGAGGGGCGCGTCCAACACAAACATCCTCAAATGGTGGGAAAAGTTCTGCTAAGACATCGTCTTTTTTCTCTTAGGCTGCGCGTTTTTTCGATGACCCTTATTTTGGAGCCGCACACACGGGACGATATTTTGGGGAAGCCCGCGTGTGCTGTGGATAGAAACTCTGCACTTGAAAAAAAAAAGAGAATGACGAATTACAGAGAGAAAAAAAGGGAGAGAAATTGAGAGAAGAGAAGAAAAATACTCGTCACAACACGACGCAGCGGACTACAATATAAAGAATTTTATACCAAAATCTATTTGTGTATTTCAAAGATGCCAAATATTATGGTTATATATATATAAATATATATTTATGTGCAATTATACATACACTGCCATTGAGACACGATTCACGAGATCGTAATTTTCCGTAATTTTTGTCGTAGGTTTAATCGAGAGATGAGATTTAATTGAGAAAAAAATGATGCATAGCTGAAAATGAAGAGAGAGAGGGAGGACAGTGAAAAATGAGATATCAAAAGCGATTAGAGGGCGAGAATTGTGCGCGACTCGGGCATAATATCAGAATGGAATGGTATGATTTATATAAAAATAAAGCAAATCTGCAATTTATTTTTTACTTCGTGTCCGTTTCTATATGAAATGATATAATATGAATAACAAAAATATATATATATATGAATGTGTATACACGTTTCCTGTGGCGCGCGAGTCGCGCACAATTGAGACCAACTGCGAAAAGATACGATTGCGATATAACTTGGATATTTTTTAAATGTAATGACAATGTAATATATTGAAACGCGCGGGTTTATCGCAACAAATGAAAAAAAAATTAGGGCACAATTAGACTGTCGTCCAGGTGCTGCGAATCGAGTCTCGCGTATAAAAAGAAGGTGTTTGTGCATTTGCGAACTAAAACGGACTTTAACTGAAATATAGGCTGTAAAGGTAGGTTTAAGAACTATAACTCGCTATGAGAGTATGGATCGACGTTACATATTTTCAAGATCAATTAAACCAATTGTAAGGGCAGATTATTCGAAACAAAACGAGAGCTTCGATTTTTTATTTTCCGTTCCTTCGAAAAGAGTCGACGTTTGAAGTAACTCTACGGTTATGTCAAATTAAAAAAATATATATTATATATAAAATTATAAATTATCTGGTCGCTTATCGTGAAATCGCTGATATGAAAAAAAAAATGATAAAAATCCAAAAAAATGAGAGCAAAAGTGAGAGAGAAACAGAAGAGAGAGAACGAGAGAATGTGCGTGGTATTTTGTATGCCGAAACTATGGATAAACTAAAAGAAAAATGATTGTCTAGATCGAACCCTATCAACTTCGTTTTTTCGTTAGTTTTTTCGTGCTTTTCGGGCGATGTGCAATCGTTGAGGGCCCGTCGCCCGAAAAATTCAACAGAATTGTATATATTTTTCGAGGGACTGACAAGGTAGTTTTTTCAGAATAAATGAATTAAAAAAATGTTGACAAAAAATAAACGTGAAAATTCGAAACCCCAATTTCCAATTTGAACAAAGCTTTTAACGATTCGGGGGGAGAGGGGGGATGTGGATTAACGATAATTATCTTCAGAAAAAAAGTAGTAATTACAAGCCCTTTTGGTAAAAAAAGAATACGAAGCCTTCCTTTCCAAATCTCGACACGAGGAATCAAACTAGTCAATATTTAGCTTTAAACACCGTCTACGTCTAAACTACATCTAACCGATTACTTGGTAAACAAAAAATTAATTAAAAGTGAATGGCAAACCCAAAAAGAACACTCGAAAAATAACTATGAAATAAAAAAAAGAATATTCGTAAAGATGTGTTTCCGGATCCTTCCGCATTTGCATGAACGATCAATGTACAATTAAATATAATACTGTGGATTTGTACTACATGTGTTGGTAAAAAGAAAAAAAAACAAATTGCGATGAAAAAAAAAGAAGACAAGTTGAAGAAGCCAGTGGAGAAGTTTGTAAATAATGAATATTGATATATTTATTGCTTGGTAGAAGAGTATGTACAATGTACATGCTGCTGCACCAACTGGCCCCGTATTCGCTTACTCCCACCTTTTTCGAAAAAAAACAAACAACAACAACAAAACAAATACCACAAAAGTGGGACAAATGTTTCAGGAAAAACGGCTGCGTTGACTCTGTGTATTTATTCTCATTTGCCGATATTATTACGATATATTTTTTACTTTATGTAATTCGCTTCCTAATAAAACGAGTGTTTTCACGGATCCTGTACATTTTCATTCAGCAATCCCTGTCCAATAATTAATTACAGCAGAATAATGTTACATTTTTAATTACAATTAAGGGAAAACATCCGAGGCAAAACATTAATTACACGTTGAATCCGAATACTAGAAGAATGGGAAATCAAATTTGCGGTGCCTAAAAATTGCTAATTATGTTTAATTATTAGCTTAACGTTATCGCGTTACAGTTTCATTTAATTATAGCTCGACGTATCTACATTTAACCACGAGCAGGTGATATTATTTAACGTCAGATTATTATCGCTTTGACGCAATGACGCGTGAGTTATTAAACTCCTGAAATTATAATTAACATTGAACTACTCTCTAACCATTCTTTGTTATAACAGCTACATTATTACAAAAAACCAGTCCGGAAATTTTGCGAGTAACGAATTGGGGCACTCATTTTATTCAATGAAAGGCACAAATTTTTTCTTTCCACTTTTTTGTTGGATGAAATAAAATTTTTTGAACAATTTAAAATAGGAAGTTGTTCGTGTTTTTAAGTATCTCACTTGAATAGTATGAAAGATATGAACTCGAGTGTATTCAACAATAATGTTGGAACAATATTTTCTAGTAGGTCTATTGTTAACTTTATCTCTCCAAACCACTTGAAAATACGTCAAACGACAAGTACCACGGATCAATTATTAATTGTAATTGCAATAATTATGAATTGAAAAGTGATCTTTGACTATAAAAATTATGGAAATTCAAAATTGCATCGAAATGTTTTTAATTTGTCTTTTGTCCTTTCTTTTATCCGTTTTATCAACTATATATTTGTGAAAATTGTTAAATTAAATCACTTGATTCATTTCGATTCTAAATTCATTATTTTTCATATAAATACTGAAGTAACACAGTAATTACAAAAAATAAATAATCAATTCAATTTCAATTATAACAAATTCAATCGTTATCAATTTCCTTTTAATATCCTGCAAAATTAATACAATCGAATATCTATTTTGGGTTAATTTAATTTAATTTGTCAATTTTTTATTTTTGATAAATTTTCTTGTATTACATTATTAATTAATTTTATTTGAGGTTTTTGTGTTTCTTTTTATATTGTTAGTTCTTCGTCAGCATTTCATATACATATTTTAATTATTTCTTTTTTAAATATGTTATAAATAATACAATACATCAATAATCAACCACAATCACATTATTTAAAAGTTGATTTTAAAATTATTATTTCAAATGGTTAAGTTATGTATTATGTATTATGTCACATTCACCCTAATGTGCGACGACCCGTGTACTGCCCCTAGGTCAGGTTTTATTTTGTTTCTGTCCCACTTCGCACGCTATTACTTGCCTTATCGTCCACTTTACCCCCACAGTTCCAACGTTCCAAAGTTTCTACTGTTAAAATGAACAAACCCCGATTATTCATTGTTGAAAATTATGGGTAATAAAATGAGAAAATTTAATATAACTTTACATTTCCGTTTATTTGAATATTTAATCAAAACCCCTGCGAGGAAGACTGGAAGATACATCTTTTCTATTCTGCTCTTTCGAAAACTGACTTGTCCGCACAAAAAGTTAAATACCATACAGACCCTTAAATTTTCAGAAAAGTTTCTAACATTTATCAACCGTTCCCACGTACTAAAAAAACACTCAACTTTTAACTCTACCCATTCAAACTACACAAGCCAACATCTGTTTCGACATAACCTAAAAAATTAATTTCATTTAATTGAAACAGAAATATGGATTTTCGATCTAATTGATCAAACATTGGCGAACGAATGTTGAAAGGAAGTCGGAGGTTGAAAGTTTGGCGCGCAATTAGTGTGTTGTTTACAGTTGGGGTTATGGTGGTGTTCTGGGCCGGGGGGTGGCGCCATCTGTTTCGCGGTACGAATTCGCTGGACGGTGTGTGCGTTTGCGTACGTGCAGCTGTGAACGCACGTGTGTGCGCGTGCGCACATACACTTTAGTGCCCCGTCTACACATGGCAAGACACGTTAATGTGCCGCTGAAGCGCGCACGAAAATAGCCCTCGACGAGTTATTTTCGCAGTGTGCCCGGTCGAATTGCGTGCGCCGTTCGCTCGGTCGCGGCTCCGACGACTCGCGCTCCAGGATAAGCCGCGAGCGCGTCGCCAAAGTGGTGTGCGCAAGTTTGTATTTCCAAGTGGCGCGCAGTGCGGCTCGCCGTTTCGGCCAGGCTCGTGAGGGGTGGAGGACTCACGGTCCCAACCCGGGATTCGACCTTAGAGTGCGGCACCAGAGGCCGAGAACAGAGTGCGAGTAGGCGCGCGCGCGCGCAAGCCCGCGCGCGAGCCCGCACACATGCGCGCCGCGCTGATAAAGCCCCGCGGCCGCTTCCACGCCAGTTATGTCTAGCAGCAACCTCACCGAGTAGTCGTGCACATCTCTGTCGACCAGCCACCTGGTGGACACAACTAGAACTGCCGACCGTCCAACCATAATTGTAATTCCCATGGCATTCTCTCAATAACAATACCAGCACAATTCATACACGACCATCCGCATTCGCAATCTCGCCATCACAATTGTATTTTACCATCCATCGAGCACATTTTTCGCGCGCGAACCGCCTTTCGTGATCTTAGCTGCTTTGTTCCCTCCTGGGTGCTCTTTTTTTTACATCACGATTCGTCGTCGTTTGTGCGCAATTCCGCTCCAATTTTGACATTCACTTTCACAGATGTATCGCACTCAGCTCTCAGATATTTGCCTAAAAAATATAGTTCGCTGTTCGGTTGCCTTTGTTTTTGCCTCGCCATGGAGGATAAAGTTTGACGGACAACCGAGTGCTCCAATTTGTGTGTCGAGACCTGTTTTTTTGCATCAGGACTTTGAAAAAAAAAAAAAGAAAGAAAAAAACATTGATACTCAGTTTGAGTTGATAATTGTCAACACGGCTTGACAAATCAGTGGTTAAGCATTTTTGCAAATCTTTCGTTATTGACTTCACGATTATATTTAGACTCACTAAATGAATAACAGACTTAGCAGACATTGTATTTAATACCTCCTATCTCGTTTTTTTCCTTTTCCTTTTTCTTTTTTGGAGTCTCACTATCGATCATTAATCATTGTCAATTTAGGGATCAATTAATACAATAATGACATTTTAAACAATCAAATTAGACAATTAATCAATTTTCGAATCAAATTATTTTTTGGGGACAAACGTCGATAATTGAGAAAGTTCGAAGAACGAAATCAAAAAGCAGAGACGGTTTTTTTGTAATTGATGATTTTTTAAATGGCTAATTTGCAAAATTGACTAATCGCTTAATCTTAACTAATGTCAAGACACATCTATTTATAACAAAATTTATTGGACAGGGACTTGTATCATCTGCAACATTTCAAACGGAATCGTTTTCATTTAATTACAAAATTTTGTTGATAACGAATTTGTACGTGTTTCTTTTTATTATTTTTTTTTCCACTGTTTTTTCATTTCATTTTGCAATAAAGTGATTTGGTAAACAAAAAGTCAAAACACAAAGCTGTTTAATTCGATTAATTTTATTCCATCAGATAATGCTTTTAATTCGTACGATACACATCGGGCGAATGTGATATTCAGTATTGTTGTATCAGGAAATTGTCAGAACGTTTTTATTATAAATACGATGATGAAGCGAGCATGATACCTTCGTTAAAAAAAAATGAGCCCACACTTCAATCAACAACAAATTTGGTTTTCAGATTTTCATGTTATTTTCCATCGGCGTCAATTTCGTTTCATTTCCAACAAAATCAATTTCCTTTTTATCTGCGCGACATGTGTCGCTGTGTTAACAGGTGTTTAGTGACAAATAAATCACTGAGCAGCGTCACGGTGAAACTGTAATTCAAATATTTATCAAAATATGGTCAAACATTTTGCCGAAGGTTGATATCTATTTATGAAAACCGGCTTTGCAACGCGTCAGTTTTCAATTCGTTATTTTATTATTTTTTTTTTTTTACTTTCATTTATTCACCACGCATTACTAGCAACATTGTTACTAATATTATATTCTTTTGTTTTCAGGCAAAAAAAACGAACAAAAAAATTAACTAGAATCCGTAAAGTTAGATATCACAATTCCCCGGGAAGACAATGTTTTTGAACCCGTTGGATTTTCAGGCTCCATTGAAATGCCGACAGATATCAGATTTAATTACCAGACTGGGGTATTTCATTTTCATCAGTTTCGTTCATCAAGCGAAAACAATGGCGAGAAATTGAACACAGAGGGACGAGATGGAAAAGAGAAAAAAGGAAACGAGCATGATGCCCGGCATATCGTTGGTCAGCCGAAATTAAATCTACATTGGCTCGCTGATATGCTCCAAGTTTGAATGGTCGCCTGGGATCGGATCATTTCCAGTCACTTTGTCCTGATAAAAACCGATGACTAAGTTGTAGCGCAGAATTAAGGTCAGCATTATGGAAACACAACGTTCGCCGTCTTTCAGGCACACGTGCGTGAACCGAAAGTCCTCTTTTCGTTCTATTCCTGTTCTTTTCCTACTCCGAGGCAGTGCCAAGTCGTGTTCCTGCGAACAGCTTTCATTCATGGTCTCGTGCCATGGCGCACGTGAATACCAAAAGGGTTCAAAACTCGAAACGAAAAACAGACAACACCGAGAGGAAAACAAAGTTGCAAACTCAATCGTGATTCAATATCAGTCGATCATGTTCCTCTCACGTTGAATTGATTGCAAAAGACGACGAGTTATTAGAGATTATGTTAATCAAGTTCAGACTTGAGATAAAAATAGCCGAGATCGTGTCTAATTTGACGGTCATTTTCTAACGAGTACCAAGTCCGAGCGTTGTGAACATAAATAATTAACGTTCTTTTCTCTTTTTATATTTTCTTCTTCGTTAAAACCAACGGAGGAAAACCTTATCTTAGGTTCAATGTTTTACCTTGTCCAATCAACTCGTTTTATTAATAACTTTTTCCATTCTACTTTTAGACCCGCAATTCAGTTATTCCGAATTTAGCGAATCACTGATGTTAAATCTGAATTCTATTTTTGGTTCGAGGGGCAAAATTCTCTGCAAAGTGTACGTTTACATCTGACGCAAACATTGTTCTACAGAATTTTGAAATGTTTTTTGTCCGTTTAATTTACTTAGAATTGAGCAGGGAAATTTGAATTTGGTTTTGGATTTGAAGCAAAACAAAAAGCCGCCTGAAATGACGGTGGCCCGTGCGCCCGAGCCAATCGCTCGTTCGTTTCTATCCGAGACTGTTGGCCGAGTGTCTGTAAGCGACACGAGCCTATGATCGCAGCTCCGCGAGCCTCGTTGGTAGTAGTTCGGCATCTTCATTATCGTAAACAAGCCCGGCGCACGGGACCATAGAGAAATACGATGGCGAAGGCGCGGGTTCCAAATAGCCGTTCATAAAACACGCCGATACCGTCCGAAATAGCAGCGCGCCTCCGCAGAGAATAAAACAACGCTGCACCGCGAGTGTGCATTCGCAAACAAACACAATCGCTTATTAGCCGCGACAATTTGCTGTCACGCGAGTACGTCAACATCTCGACTTCGAATGTTCCTCGCGAAGCTGCTATGTCACGCCGCAATAACTTCGTCCAAGATCAAGAGGGGGTACCAGGCTAAGGGACCACGGGGTAATGATAATAATCCCTGATTATCTTCAATCTGCTCGACCAATTAATCAACTCTTTATCTCTTCAAATATTTTTCTCAATTCAATGAACATTTCAATTGATTCACATCTATTTATTTTAATTTTTATTTATTTTTTTTTCATTTCGTCCGCTAAAACGCGAAAATGAAAATTTATGTGGATTCCATATATAGTTCATATATTCATACTCGGGTCGAAATTCATATGTCTTTATTAATGTCTCATATAGGGGCCAAACGGGTATTTGTAGCACAAAATTGCTTAATTGAAATTTCAGTGCTTATTTTTATGTAACTGAATTATTTAAATGTTTTTTTAATGATTCTGTTTTTTTTGCGTCTATATCTTTATGATGACACGTTAAAAAAAGCAATAGTTTACGAAATTTGAGTAAAAATAGTCATTTGATTGATACAAAAAATCACAGGTATTTTATACAGTGAGATTATAATTTCATTATTCAAAATGATAATTAGAATCGTTTGAAATTCTACATCTTTATAAGGAAAAGTTTGTTTAATTATATAGTTTAGCAAAAATGAATGAATAATAAACTGAGTTTATGTACAATTAATACAATGAAATATGTTGAATGTATAAATCCAATTAATTTTCATTCGTTTGTCTATATTTAGGGCGATTATGAGCCTATGAAGTATTTCTAATAAAAGTTGAAAAAAAATTCTGAAGATTTTTGTGTTGAAAAACTTTTAAGATTTGCCACGAAACTTTCATGGACCAAAAGTTTCTTTGACAGATGCATAATAACATTAATGAAAAAAAAAATTAACTCTTGTTTCAACTCAAACTTTTGTTCAAATGGTTGTTAGGTGATTAGCAAATGAGATTATTATATATGTAGACAATTTTTTCATTGTTTTAATAATAAAATTAACAAGTGTCACAATATTCGAAATGCCACACTGACCTTATCGTAATTTTGTAGGACACGTTTGTATATCAAACATCATACATGATACAACAATGGCCCATATATACTATATTTACGTACGCGGACAGACATGTGTGGGACATATATGGAACACTTTAATTTTTCATTTGTTATAAATTCATTTCAACATGAGATGAATCTTTCTAAAATAACATTTAAAATCTACGAATAATTGAAAAGCAATCGAAGCAATAGAAGCAATAGAAACAATCTGAATTGTAATAAAATATCCGTTGTTGTTTTAATACAAATATTTATGTTATAAATCATTCAATATTTGTAAAATTTTTTTTGTATTGAAATTAATTAAAAAGTAAATAATTGCCATAGCATTGTGTACACGGAGAAAAAAATTAAATCTAAATTTATTGAACCGTACACTATATGGGGGACAAATGTGAAATTGGGCAAAAAATATTAAAGTTTACAGCGAATTTTGATGAATGAACATGAAAAATTGATATTAGTTTAGTAATTTTTTATGCTCTATAAATTTGTTATAAGTTTCAATAATTTCTTACGAATTTTATAGATTTGTCCCCCATATACTGTACAGTTCAGTAAATTTTCATCTATAAATTATAATACTTGATAGAACGTTTTTATCAGTGTATGAAAAAGATAAAAGAAAACAGTTTTGACGAATTAAAATGAAATTTCATTGAGGTAGGATAATAGGAACGAAAATCTGGAAAATATTTTTGCAAGCGAACATCAATACGGGCGTGTCGAGTATTATACTCTCGATTGAGAACGGGATTACAGATTGTAGATAGGACACGAATCGCAGTACTGAAGATGGAATTCAGATACGCTGCAACTATTAGACGCGGATCAAGCAAAAGCGCTCGACAATGGGGGGTAAAACATACTTGGCGGATCAAAATTCTGTACAACGGGGTCGCGGGGAGGCTGCTATCTTGCAAGTTGTTTCTGAATTTGAGAGTATAATGGACAATGGAGTTTTTCTAGAGCGGCACATTTCGTGCCTGCAGTCGAGCGTCGTTACAAAACAGCAATTTAATTGAACTATTTTTAAAGGCATGATGCGTACGTACAAATTCATTTGAGTGCTCGCTATGACGAATTATATATAGACGGTTTATGCGACGCTACATGAATGAAATATTTCATCATTCATCTCGCCGGGGCTATGGCAACTGGAATCCAAAACGAAAATAAATCGCCCGATACAATTATAACATTGTTTGGACAAGCGACGATCAAAATACGACTTTTTTTTCTCCTCCGAGTTCAAAAGATTAATGTCTCAGGGAGTTCGTTTGATTTATCGCGGTTCACCATTATCCCCTTGTATTCTACGGGTTTCATCATTGAGCAACATGAAGACACTCATTAGCATCTGTGATGTTACAGCAAATTGTAAACAAAAAAAAGTTTCAATCATTTTCCGTCGCTGTTTCGATACTCGGCTGACTTTACCATCTTGCATTACATATATACCCGGGTTTGTTATCACACGAACGACTTTATTGTTCGCGATAGTTGACGCAAAGCCAAAAAAACGTGTTGTGCAAATCATTTCGAAACGAAACGTACGAAGTTGCTCGTTGCAACTATTCATCAAGATCATAAAAAATTGTATTTATTTTATTTTATATTTTTTTTCTGTTTGCCATTGTATTTTGTGCTTGGATGTAAAATTACACGTATTATTTTGAAAGGATTCAGTGAAATCATTCAAACGATTTTAAGTCGAAGAAAAAAAAGAAATTATTTTACAATATAAATATATCTGTATAATACATATAATGAGTACACAAGAAAACAAATTTTTTGTAATGGATGAAAAGTTGTTTATTTATTGTTTCATTTGTCATTTATATTAAAGTTAATTTATGACTATTTTGAGGGACTGAAACGGTAATCGGTTGGAATGTCTATTTCGCTGCAGTTGAAATATTTTTCGTCAGACTGGCATTAGTCAGAGGATCTAACACAATCGCGCAGTATCTGTACACAATCGAACGATAAGATATTCAGATTGTGGGCAGACAATAATTCATATCTGATCGTACATTTTCGAGATAATTAATGCGCCGTGTCACAACTGCGGTGAGGAATTTTTGGTGCGCGCGAGAGATCGAGAGATAATAAAAGGGCAAAAGAAACGGGCCTATGCGATGGAGAGAACGGACGCCCGCCGATTTATCAATGGAGCTATTTTCGGAGCACGCGTGTTTACATTATGATATCATGCTTTACGGATTCCATGGTTCGGATTTTTGGTTATGTCACTAACGAGCTTTTCCGTTTCTCAGTTTCAGGTGGTTGTCGAACGAGTCCCGATATTTTGCGACATGATTGCAAAATAACAAGTCCGTTTCTTATCTTTTGACCTACATCTGATACCAATTTTGCCATGCTCTTTAGGTAAACACCTTTTTCGTACTTTTTTTTTCACTCGCTTAGATCTTCTCTTTACATTTTTATTTTGTTCATCCCCCTTGCCACTCGCCTAAGTTTTTCTGCTTTAACAAACAAATGTAAACATTCAATGTTTCACTATGATAATTTTCGTTTGAAAAAAAAATGACGAAAAGTGAAAAATGTCAACGCGAGGTAATTACGTTAAAAAGATAAGTATATAAACATTGGTTAGCGTAACCGAACGTAATTTGATTGTACGTTTTTGTCGCTTGATAGTTGTAAATTGAGCAATTTGGGAGTTATTTTTAGTTTTCAGTATCAGGATCTACGTGTTTGGTATTAATATTAGAAAAGTAGCACAGATAAACCGTCGGGCATAAAATATTCCGATCGTTTGTGAACGCATAAAAACAACATCAAGTACAGGAAATTCGATACGAATCTCGCGCACTGATATGAAAATCAGGGAAGAGTGTGTATACAATTTTAAAGTGGAATCTGCATAGGCTGCACGCGCATGTTTAGTCATCCTCGAATCTCATCCACAACTTACAATAGAAAAAACACTCTTTTTTTTCTCGAAGCTTTATCAAAAACTTTGACAACTGCGCACAACTGTTTGATGGGAGAAAGTATACTTTAATTCAAACTGGGTTAAGATTAAATTAATACATTGTTCTTCCGAGACCCCGTTTCATACTTTTTTTTCGTGTCCTCAAGTTTGTCTCAGGTCGAATCACAATCAGCAACTTATTTCGGTCAGTTGAAAACTAGACTAATTGTGCCCTTGTAATTTGATTAAGGACAGTTAATTCAAGTCAGGTGGCAGGGCTTCGATATTTCGTTTCTCTCTCATTTTGTACTAGTTATTTTATTTTATTTTATTTGTCTTGATTTGAAATGCAAAATATCAATCGACTTTGGTTTCAGGTATGACTTTTGTTTTAATTTTATTTTATTTTATTTTTTACTTTTTTTTTGGATTTGAGAAATAAGTTTATTTAAATTGTACAAAAAAGTAGGAACAGAATGATGCATATTCAATACGGAGTTTCATATCACGAAAAATTGCTTGTGAAATAAAATAAAGTTGGAAAAAGTTGAATTATTCGTCTGATTCAGGTTCGAGATTTAGATCAGAATTGAAATGTTACGAATAATTTTAATTCGAGTCAACTGATTTGAGGGATTATTGTATCAAGTTAAATTGACAATGATGACGTCAATTTGACCATTTTTTTATTGCTCCTCTTTTTAAATGTAATGCATCCGATTTATCATTGATACAGATAAAGATCAGAGTTTCCGTTTATAGAAAAATCACAAAATGTTGTTTGCTGTTCCATTAAAAAAAATTGTTATTTCAAACACAAAAGTAATGCGGAAAAATAATGCATTTTGCAAATAATAAAACTGATGCTAGCATTTTTTTTTAATTTCGCCATCACAGAGTTCATAAGCGGTCACTTTTGTTTTGCCTGAATCACAAAGTTGGAACCGGTTTCTAGAGATGTTTTAAAGAAACTTTTTTTAAACATTTTTAAATTGATGTTTATAGTTTCACACATAAAACTACTACAATGATTTTAATTTAACAAAAAAAAAGAACTCAAATTTCTAAGAAATTTGAGTTTAATCAGTAACTCAAATTTCTAAGAAATTTCTAAGAAATTTGAGTGCGAAAATTAATGTTTGCACGCTTTTTCATATAAACAAAGCAATAAAACAAGATCCATTCAGATAACCGTAATTGGTTTCATTGATTATTGATACTTCGATTAAAACCAATCTCACTCAATATAAATTCATCTCAAAATGCATCAGTAATCAATAAAATCCAATCGGGATCGTTTAAATAGTCATAAACTTTTTCATTATCCGCAACAAGCGATAATTTTGTTCATACTAGATCATTTTGCAAGCCACGCGCTCGCTACTTTGATTTTTGGACATTTTTTTAAATTCCATTCTTTCTATTTTTGGTTCGCCAGATACTGGATTGACCTATACAGTTTTCATTTACATTTCATTAAATGAGAAGTTCATAAATTTAAAATTCAATGAATTTTATCCGGCTGCATATGTTATACTATGTCAACTATCCGCAGGTTCGAAGAAAACTTACATGCTATTTTTCCCATCTCTCTTATGGCCTTCCAGCCAAACTGTAAAAATGTCTACACACAATTTTCTTCTCACCATTAAACATTTTTAATTAAACATTTTCAACTAAACAATTCAAACACTATTCCAGTTTCTTTCCACCTGTCTTTCATTGCACAATTTTTTATCGTTAAATCAATATCCAATTAATTAAATGTTTAACGCAAAAAAGAACAATAAAAAAGTAATTGCAAGCAGGAAAACAAACGCCAAAGGCCGAGTTGAAAACATGGGAATGCAAAATGTGAGGGCTTGGGCTGATCCTGGGATAAGTCAGTGTTGTTGCAGTGGTTAAAAGCTCATGAATCAGAGCCCAGGCGAAAACCGTGAGGGACCTTGAAACCGTTATCGCTTCGTCTTTGGAGACGCGAGGAATGATATGAGTTTATAAATAGACCCGGCTATAAATAGATTCAACGAACTGAAGAATAACTGGTCGCTCTAAGGCGGTGGCGTGCATAGAGGCTGCTGCCGGCTGCATAATCATGCCTCCAAAGTGTGAGAGAGAAAAAAAACTTATCACCATTTCACTCGCCGAATTCGACGTGACGATTCCGCACGCGCGCTCGAAATAGACGTCACGTGTTTGAAAAAGTTTACACACGTATGCTTCGTTCCTATCGCTTTCTCTCTTGCGATTTTCGATTCCTTTTCCTCAGTTGCGCAATTTCGTACCCCAACCCTTCCAACATTTTAATTTCTCTTTGTTGTTTTGCTGTTTATGCAGTTCATTTAGAATGAGCAATTGCATAATTTGTCCGCGAGGAAAAGTGTCTGGATAACATTTGTTTTTCTTTATTAATATTTGTTTAACGAAGTTTGTCAAAACGAAATTGAGAAAAAAAGATGTTGTTTTTTTTGTTTCCGTTGAAAGGAAAATTTAAAGTTTTTGAATTAGTGAAATTGAAGTGTTTGGTTTAATTCATTCATGATTGTTACAGGTGGGTGATTGAATATCAGATCCAAGCAACGGCAGAAAATCGTATCTGGTCACGACATGTTCGCAAAATAGCGACCCAATGTCGAGCGTCCTTTTGTCGAAAATACTTTGCTATGTTAACTAGGTAAAAACAATCAAGTTTTATTACATTTTGATCAAACAACACGCCCGGCGGTGAAATTACATCACGACCCGGGCGAAATTTCCGCGAACCAAATTAAATTTTCGCGTTGAGATAAAATAAAAATTGTTGATTGCACAATATTAGTCCAATTACATCCATTCTGCTTTGATTGAATTCTGCAAAGTCATGAATAAATTATAATCTATTATTGGCACGTCTAAAAATACCCGCGCATACCTTAAAGTTAATCGTGAAATCATCATCCACGCGCGATATTCGTTCCGCACGAATACATATTCTTGCTTTTATTTTTCACGTCACGTTAAATTGAGATGCAACATTGATACGTGAACAAACTTTCAACCAATTGGTGTGACAATACTTTAGCGCCACCTGTGAAAGGAATAACTTTTTGGATACAAATTTTAAGGACATGCATTTGCTGTCCTGATAGCTTTGCTGTCAGCTAGATTTCTACAGGTGACACGTGGGGTGAAAAACTATACCCAACATTTTTTGTCAAAACTATCATTTTATATACGAATTTCATTTAGCTTGTGAATTTGTGAATTAATAGTGACATAAAACACTGGCAAAAAAAAACATATAAATTTCGAGATCCAAAAGAGAGTTGTTGATGTTACAATTACCCCGACCCATCGAATCAGAATGTGAATGAATGTATAATAAAATGTAATAAGTGATAGAATCAAGTTCTGATCGTTATATAAAACCATGATTTGCGTATTAATCTCAATTCTCCGAATCTATAACAACTTCCGTTTCAAGATGGCCTTAATTCAAACATTGTTTCAAAACTTGTTTCAACTGGTTTCAGGTGAAAACGGGAGGGGAGCGCATTAGGAAGAGGTGGCGGCGACGGCCATGCGCACCGGTGTTTTTATAGAAAGCCATCGCGGCCGTCCCGTGGCAATCAAAGAGCACACGCAGCGCAGAGCACGTGGCCATCATCATCGTGCGGGCACGACTCGCAAAAGTGCGCTCGTTGTTTTGTTTCTGGTGCTGCTCGTGGTGGCGCAGCGTCCAACGAGCGCAGCGCCCCCTGTCGGGCTGTCATCGATCGTCGCTGCTGCCACCGCCGCCGCCGCCACCAGCGCCACCTTCGCAAACGCCGTTACCGTCGCGCTCCCGAACGATGCCCCGGTGGACTACTCAGAGCACCACCGGTCCTCACAATTCGTCTCCGAGAACCAGTGCCGCCAAGGTCTGCAGGCCGCTCAAAAGGGCAAACCCCTGGATCTCACCGTTGGATACCTTACGGCCATCAAAGGCGGCCTTAAGGATCGCCAGGGTCTCGCTATCTCTGGCGCCTTGACGATGGCTCTTGATGAGGTCTTTATTCTTAACTTTGTCCCATCCAGGTGGCGCTGCTAAAACTTGACATTTGTTAACTGATTCATCTTGCAGATCAACAATGATCCCAACATTCTTCCTGGTATAAAACTGGTGATGCGATGGAGCGACACGCGAGGCGAAACCACTGAAGCAACAAAGGCAATGATAGACATGATTTGTGATGGGGTGGCAGCATTTTTTGGCCCAGAAGGCTCCTGTTATGTTGAGGCCATCGTTGCGCAAGCGCGAAACATACCAATGATTAGCTACGTAAGTTCCTTAATGGAATGCTCGTTTTTTAAATTGCTCCTTCTCTTTTGAAAAAAAAAAGAAATATATTTTTTTTAACATTTTACAATGAGATGAAGTTTTTTAAAGAATTTTTTTATCTATTTCCATGACTTTCATATCAAAATTAGAGTGGAAAGGCAAGTATGAAAAAATAGGAAATAAAATTCAGAGACGAATGTTTAGAGTAAAAAGAGAAATTGGCTTTGCAGAAATGCTCGGATTACAAGGCGTCAAAAGTCAACACCTTCGCTCGAACGGAACCGCCTGACACGCAGGTGACAAAGTCGGTTATCGCTCTGCTGTTGCACTATGGTTGGAACAAGTTCACGATCATCACAGAGAGTGCCTGGCGAACGGTGGCGCGCTCACTGGAGGAACAGGCGGCCGAGCACAACCTCACGGTCAACCACTACCGTACCGTCGAGGACCGGCACACCTGCTGCGAGGAGCGGCTGCCTTGCTGCCAAGTGAGCGTCTGGTTTCAACTTATACAGGAAACGAAAAACATGACTCGGAGTTAGTCCACATCTTTATACATGTGAATGTGCGTGCTTGCGTGCCTGTTTGATGCTTGCGCACTTCGCTAGAGATCCTCTAGACGTCGCTTTTTGGGTTACCCAACTTCATTTTCCTTCATTGCTCTCTTTCTCTCTCCCTCCAAATTTTCTTTACATTTGGTTTTTTGTTTGGTTTTGTTTTATCCATTCTGTTATCAGTCTCCTAAAAAATGACAAGAGAGCAGAATTTTAAAGACAAATAAATTTTCGACTGCATGTGGAAAACAATTAAGTTGTCTAAGATACAATGCTTGTTAGTGTCTGGTTGCTTTTCTTTTGAGATAAGGTTTTGGCGTAATTCAGTGGCAAGTTAATGAGCAGAAGAAATTCGCTGGATTTTAATTCACTCGTCACTTTTGTTGTAGTTTACATCTTCCTTGGGACCCCGATGTCGCTGATTGATATGATGAACTCGATGCAAAATCAAAGATTACTGGACAACGGTGAATACATGGTCATACACGTAGACATGATGACGTACTCGCAGCGAGAAGCGCAGAAGTACTTATGGAGTAAGTCCCAGCTGATGTTCTTAACTATAAGTTAATTGGAAAAAGAATTACAATTTGATAATCCTGAGGATTAAATGTGCAATTGATCTTATTAATTACACGAACAAGTTGCATCTTGTAATAAGTACTACTCCGATAGATTGTTTTATCATTCGTAGAACCTGATACCTTCGAAAATCTGAAAAATTGTCTCGAACCCAAGGACTTCCTGAAAAAGGCACGCTCGCTGATGATCGTTGTTTCCACGCCACCTACGCAAAATTACGAGGAGTTTACGAAAAAGGTTCGCGATTACAGTAGTATGGACCCCTTCAATTTTGCTATTCCAGACCTTCTGAAAAAATATGAAAAGGTTTGTATTGGCTAACAACTAACATCTATCTTTAATCGTCTTCAAATGTTAATAATATATTCATAAATCCAATTAAACTGATTTAAATTTTGTTTTCAGTACGTTTCGATTCACGCTGCGTATCTTTATGATTCAGTGAAGTTGTATGCACGAGCTTTGGATCACCTGATTCGCGAGCAGCCTGACGTTGATGTAATGGATATTGTCAGTAATGGTACACAGATAGTAGAAACGATCATCAAAAAGCACACTTATCAAAGTAAATTGGTTTGATTTGTATAAACAAAAATTTAATTCTCGGGGGAAAAAAAACAATGTCGTATTCTAATTTAATTGAAATTCAATTACAGGTGTGAGTGGTGCGACAATAAAGTTGGACAGGTACGGTGACTCGGAGGGAAATTTCTCGGTGCTTGCGCTCAAAAAGAGTCCCTTTCGATTTCACAATTTCTCGTGCGATTACCAAATGAAGCCCGTCGGTCAGTTTCAACAGGGCGATACGCTAGTGAGTGAGTTAATTACACTAATTTCGACGTCTATCAAGTTAGCACCCCCACTTAACAATTAAAAAAAAAAATTCCGATTCGATTAAAATTACAAGTATTGTACAAAACCAACTTTTAAGCCGTTTATTAAAAACTGCAATTGTGTAAAGCAAATAAATTCATTAAACGTGGGGTTGCTAACTCAACGTCAAGTTAGCACCTGCAAACGATATTTTGAACTAATTAAAAATCTATGGACAAAGCCGATACGATTCAATTGACCATGATCGACATGCAAAACAGTTTTACAACCAAACACGCGATTTTCGTTTGAAACTTGTGAAATGTGGGGTTGTTAACTTGATGGACATCTAATTCGCGTCAAAGTATTTACTGCATGCATTTTGTATTGGAATCGCAATAAAGATCGTAAATCCAATTTATTATCAACTTGTTGAATGATAAATAATAATTACAACAGCAATTTGGTGTTAATTAGATGTATCGACCGTCAGAGTCGATGGACTGGCCTGGCAAGAACAAACCTGAAGCCGAACCGGGTTGCGGTTTCTTGAACGAGCACTGTCCGAAAGACGAGTCTCATACACGGAGCATGGTGGCCGCGGCGGTTTTGGCGATAGTGCTGTTCTGTGCAACAGTAATGACCATGAGCATTTATCGTAGGTGGAAAATAGAACAGGAAATAGAAGGCTTGCTTTGGAAAATCGATCCCAACGAGATTCATGGTTACCCGCATTTTGAAACCATGATGTCTTCGCCCAGCAAGGTAACGAGTTTATTCCAGCTTGAAACAATTGTCGACAAAATGTATTACTTTGAAATAATTTACTTTGAAATAATTTACTTTGAAATTTATTCAAATTGGCCGTGTTGTAATCCATTTAATTGCATTTTCAGCTGAGTTTGGTCAGTGCAATATCGTACGAGTCGCGTTGCGGTGCTCAGGTGTTTGCTCAGACGGGCCACTATCATGGTCTGATGGTGCGAATAAAGGAGCTCAAGTTTTCCAAGAAGAAGGATATCTCACGGGACATCATGAAAGAAATGAGATTGTTACGTGATTTGCGACACGGCAATCTGAATTCGTTTATTGGAGCATGCGTCGAACCGATGAGGATTCTCTTAATAACCGATTATTGTGCCAAAGGAAGTCTTTATGTAAGCGTTTGCCACAAGACAATCTTCTCGTGTTAAAAAAAGTTCAATTCAAACAATTACTCATTTTGAATTGTTTTGCAGGATATCATTGAAAATGAAGATATCAAACTAGATGATATGTTCATCGCGTCGTTAGTTTATGATCTCATTAAGGTATCAAACTTGATTCTAACGATTTAATAATTTTAATTTTTTGTTTACAAGAACACTTGGATAATTGATCAATTTTGTTTTTTAGGGTATGCTGTATATTCATGAGTCGTCTGCGCTAGTCTGCCATGGTAATCTTAAGTCTTCGAATTGTGTTGTGACTTCACGATGGGTACTTCAAGTGTCCGACTTTGGCCTACACGAATTGCGACATTGTTCGGAATATGATAGCATTGGTGAACATCAGTATTATCGAAGTGAGTTGACAATTCTTCTGTATTAAAAAAAACTTATTGTGTGACCAACAGTCAGAATTACAATGTTAAATTTCTGTTGTAGATTTATTTTGGAAAGCGCCAGAATTGCTTAGGGACACCGATTCGCCGATCAGAGGTACCAAAGAAGGTGACATCTATGCCTTCGCTATTATCTTGTATGAAATAATTGGGCGAAAAGGACCTTGGGGAGGCGTCGATCTTGAACCGAAAGGTAAAATAGAAAGATATATATTTTTTAATTTTCAATCAAAATCAAAATGGGGCTTTAATGTTTCAATTTAAATTAATGTTTAGATATCATTGAACAAGTAAAGAAAGTGCCAGCAGAAGACGAGGAGCCGTTCAGGCCAGACATTGACGTGCTAAATGATTCCGACGCTGACTGTGCCGATTACGTGGTCAGTACAATAACGGAATGCTGGTCGGAAACCCCAAGTTTGCGACCTGACTTCAAGATCATCCGCGCTCGTCTTAAGAAAATGAAAGCCGGCCGGCACAGAAATATCATGGATCAAATGATGGACATGATGGAGAAGTACGCAAACAATCTCGAGGATCTAGTCAATGAGCGTACCCGTTTGCTTAACGAGGAAAAGCAGAAAACAGAAGACCTACTTCACAGAATGTTGCCTGCGTACGTTTTCTTCAATTATATATTTCTTTCATTTGTATAAAAAAAATATATATTAATTAGAGGTTTATTTTTCATAGACCCGTGGCACAATGTTTAACGAACGGAATCGGCGTGGAGCCTGAATCCTTCGACTTGGTAACCATCTATTTCAGTGACATTGTTGGCTTTACGGCCATGTCTGCTGAAAGTACACCTCTTCAAGTAAGAATCAAATTTATTTAAAATGCATTCTTATTTTAAAACAATTTCAAATTTAATGAATCTATTTATATGAATATACACATTTTATTCATAATTGACTTATTTTTAAATTTCTAGGTTGTCAATTTCCTGAACGATCTTTACACACTTTTCGACGGGATTATCAAGGGGTATGATGTTTACAAGGTGGAGACTATCGGGGATGCTTACATGGTGGTAAGTTTCTCTAAAGTAAACATTGAAGATGATTGTTAAAGGAATAAACTGCATTGCTGACGAACGAAATTGAATTGTATAATAAAAAACAATGTCTTATTATAAGGTTTCTGGACTTCCTATTAAGAATGAAAATAAGCACGCTGGTGAGATCGCTTCGATGTCTTTGGATTTGCTGAACGCAGTCAAGCAACATACTATTGCTCACAGACCGCACGATACCTTGAAATTAAGGATAGGAATTCACACTGGTAATTTTTTGTTTCATAAACGTACATTAAACCTGTAATTATTTCAAACACAAAACTAATGCGTGATCTGTGCAATTGATAGGGCCAGTTGTAGCAGGAGTAGTAGGTCTGACAATGCCGAGGTACTGTCTTTTCGGCGACACTGTGAACACAGCTTCGCGAATGGAATCAAGTGGTGAGCCACTGAGAATTCACATAAGCAGTCAGTGTAAAAACGCCCTAGATAAAATCGGAGGCTACATAGTGGAAGAACGAGGATTGGTACAAATGAAAGGCAAAGGCGAGGTGGAGACTTACTGGCTCGTCGGCGCTACCGAAAAAGCTATACAGAAAAGAGAAGTAAGATTTGCTCCAAAAAAATATACACAAAATTATATACATACTTGATATTCTTCAATATATTTACATGCAATTAATTTTAGATAAGTTATATAAGCTATATATAACTATAACAACTATGATTGCAACAGTAAAATATATACTATATATTTCTGTTTATGTAAGAAAACTCAGATGACTAATCGCAAATGAATTTTTAGGTCGACATAAATGCTTTTCCGCCTCTCTTTTGCCGTCCGCGGCGCAGTCCCAAACTGAACTCGGACTCACGACAGGCGTCATCAATCGGTTTCGGAGCCGGGTCCAGGCGTCAGTCGAACGTTGCGCGTATGGTGCAGCAGGACGACTGGTCTTCGCAATGCGGCGGAGACATTTTGCGCCCCCTATCACGGCCTGTGCACGGCTCGAAACCGCTGCAGCAGTTGTCCCGGAGTGAGAGTGTTTCCAAGGTGACTTTGAACAACATCCGCGAGCATACGGAGAGCATAAAGCGGGCATTGGACGACCTGTCCCTAGAGATCGGTTCGAAGCAGCTGAAAATAAACACGACGGGGCGTGTGCTCTCAACAATCGCTTCGTCCAGCTCGACGAGCGACTACCCGCCGTTCCATCCGTTGATCCGCGAGTCGCGCTCGCTCGACCACCTGCCGCAGATCATGCGGCACACGCTCAAGAGCGCGCGATCCCTCGAAGACTGCGACAAGTGCTCGAAGCGGGCCCTGGCGGCGAGCAAATTGTTAAACAACAACTATCCCAACGGCAACATGATCTTGCGCGCACGCGAAGGCGCCAGCGACGACGCAGACGACCACGACGACGACGTCGCGGAGACGGCGCTGCTCCTAGACGACGACACTCACTACGAGTGTTACGTCGCGAGCCCAGAGGGCGCCACGGCGAAGAGGTGGCGCTCGCTGGACGAGGCGCTGCCGTCGTCGCCTGTCGCCTACCCTCGAGAATCTGCCCCGGACAAGAAGTCCTCGGCGCGTAACTCGATACGTAGTTGGATCATCAATTTGTTCAACGGCAACGGCCTCAGAAGCAGCGACATCTCGCTCAAGCCGGCCGTGCGTGATTACGCGGTGCACGAGCGCGAGAGCATCGTGTGATCACAGGTGCTCCGTCAGAAATAAACTCTTACATTGTGTAAATTATTGTATCGTCGCGGTTTATATTATAACATTAGTTGAATATTTTTTTTTATTCATTAATAGAGTTTTATATTCAAATGCCATTTATTAAATTGTTGAATTCAGACAATGAGCTAAAGTTGCCAAGTGGGGAACGACGAGGGTACAATGAGAAGTTGCAGGTGCGTTCGGAAAGTGATTGCCGGAATTGTATTGACGGTTGTATAAAATGATTGCCAATTTTGTCACTTCTTATTTACAGAGACGTTGTTTTTATTTTTAAATTATTTTATTTAACGAACCTCCCATGGTGATGCTTTTGACCGCTGCAATCACTTTACAAACGCGACCTACTGTTGAAAAACAATTTATGATTTTTGTTCTTGTATATACAGGGTGAATAAGTTTAACGGATGTAGTGTTTTCGCGAAAATTTATTAGAAATTTAGATTGATATATAGTTTCATATGAAAATAGTTAGTTATCAAAATTGGTAATGTTCTTATAAACAATATTATGTTCGTTGTTCATTTTAAATGTGAATAATTTGTAAATTGATCATGTAAATTTTAAATTATATTTTTGTAGTTTTTTCCAATTACTGAACTTTTTGACGTGCAAATTTGTTTTTCAACACAGTCGTGCAATATTAAATTGTAATTTACACCTGAAGCTCGGAAAATGTATTAAATCGCTTTTCGTCAGGGTTTAATATTTTTTTCTCATAGTCAGCGAATGAATTTATGTATAAAAAAAAATTATATATTGACAAAATTGAAATGGTATATGCGAAATCTTGTATCGTCGTCAATGGAATAACGAGATGATTATCATTTGTTTGTATAAAATATATATTCTATTTGAAAAAAAAATTGTACAATATATATAAATATCTATATATATTACAAACAAAATAAACATGTGTTATGAAAGTTTCAATCCGCCACCCTGGATAGACGGTTAATTGTAAATAGGGGAAAAAAATTATTATTGATTGAGCTTGGCAAAGTGAAGCCACAGTCGAGAGGGAACGTGAACCAAAGTGCGTTTGACAGAAGCGAAGGATTAACCATGAGAGCGGTGAACTGTACGTGTGTGTAGATATGAATTCATATTCGTATTTGTCAATTCGTACGCGGGGCACTACGGCATAATCTATCGTACAAAAGCTTGAAAACCAGTTACTGTAAAACGAAAAATAACTTCTTTTTTTTTCAATTCACAAACCGGTTTTCAATGATTTTCGCACATTCGTTGCAAAGTTTTTCAATTAACGGATGTAACTTTGCCAAACCTGAAAAAAGTCCCATTTCCTACAAAAGAAAAAAAAAAAAAACAGGACTCGTTTCAAGTTGTGGATGCGCAAGCGCTGTAGATCGTTCGAGTTTTTTCCGCAGCGCCCTCTGTACACATGATGTTACAATTAAGTTGCGTGAGGTGCGATTATATTGTATTTATAAACGTTTACTTAAGTTAGGAGTATCATTCATATGGCTGTGAAAAGTCAATTTTAGACGTACCTAAACGGCTTCGCTAAATCGACTAATGGAGCCTTCGCCACTGTCTCCGTCTTCCAAGTCCAATTACCCTCTGAAATTTTTGTCCTTTTTTTATATCAAACTTTTTCTCGTTCTCCAACAATTGAACTTACGCTTTCGCCAACTGCGCCCGCCCATCCACTAGCGAACTCTTGTAAATATACTTATGATTTTGCCAAGATGTATGTAAGTTCCACGTGGATGGGCGCGTGCACATCTAATCAAACACTTTGGAGAACAAATTTTCACACATTCACCGTATGTACGCGACATTCGCACTGGGTCCGTTGTTCTTGGCGTGATAAAAGTGTAGCTTGCACTCTTGAACCCTGTATAACATTTTTTTATTTTTTTCATCAAGTTGAATGTGTGGGGGGCGTGAGTGAACGAATGCGTCAGTCAGTTTTCAGTGCGCCGGACCCAGCCGAATGGTTTACAACTAATAAAAAATGTACCTTCTTCAATAACCGATTATATATATATGTTTGTATATCGAATTTGTGTATGATCTTTCCTGTAGTTTTGTGCAATTTTTTTCATTGCCATTATGATGATATGGATTAAATATATATGAAATGTTTCTTGTAATTTTCGTTTTGTTCATTTTTATTATCCCATCGGTTAAAATAACTGAGAAAAAAATATACTTAAAAAGTATTTTATTACAACATGATGTCCCTCTTTTAATTACAACATGATTTAACTTATCTAAACAATAGAATCGAAATGATCACGATGGATTAATGTACATCATTGGCGAATACTCAACGTAACATTAGAAATGTACAAAATCGCGCGGCCCTTTTTTTCACAATGATGCGCGTTCAAACAAGTTTCTTGGCTTCGAAGAAACTCTTCAAATGTCTCATCTGCCATGCTCCCATAACCAGCAAAACGACAGTCTGTGTGATCGACCACCACAGGACTCGGCTATTGGTACTCTCCGATGTGTTTCTGAAAATCGCTTCGCGATACTGCAAATAAGATTTATTAACTTAGTTATGTAACAAAATTCAATATCAAAATTTTGTTCGACAAACGGAACCAGCTGAATCAACAAAAATTTGATAACAAGTTCTACCAACCCTTTGATATCCCTGTTCTTTCGTTATCTGGTCTACTTGATCCAACAACTGACGGATTCTCAATTGCAATTCAGAAAGCTTCTCTTTTTTGGCTACTTGGTTGTAATCAATTGCATGTTCTCCTACTTGGATGTCAATGTGAACTCGCTGAAATGAAAAATTGTATATAAAATAAATTATAATTTCCAAAAAACAATTTTTACTTTCAGATTCCAACATCAATTACTAAATGTTATCATTTTAAGAAATATGAATTTATAATAATGTCTGTTAAAAAAAAACTAATTAAACACATTTCACAAACAAATCAGTCCGTTCTTTTGCAAAATTTTCTTCAAGTCAATCATTAATGAGTACAAATGTATAGTTTTGTTTTATTTACCACTTGCTGACCACCGAACCAGGCAGTACTATTGGTGTTCATACAGATAATATGTTCTCCATGGGTACTGGAAACCATAACAATTTTGTGTTCCGTGCCATAGGTAGCGGACAAAACAACTTTATCATCTGGATCCTTGATCATAACTTGCATTCCGATTCCAGGATTGTTGTTTGTAAAAACTTGTTTCATAGAATCGAAAAATTCCATCCTGTAATTCACTGCAAACATAAAAGAAATTGAAAAGTATTGTTTAACTAACAGAATTCGTCTCTTTTCTAATATAATTGTATACATTTTACTATATAGAGTAATTATATTTTGCTAGCATCTAGAATTGGTTAGGTGGTAATTTCTAATTGAAATTGAACTTACCTATAATGGTGGTTTCATCAGGAATTTCTTCGATGAAACACTTTCTTTCATTTTCACCAAGATGAAAATAAAGTCCAGATGCAATTTCAAGCACAGTGACTAACAGAAAAATAAGACTTATGGCGTACTTTCCCATGATTGCTTTGTGCTGGTTGATGGTTGTGCCAATTTAATCAAGTTTTTCTGCACTTAAATGACGCAAGTTGATTGTTAACGACGAAAACACATGCTAAAAATACAAACCGACATTAATGACACACGTCACCTCGGCATGTCACAAAACTTCTATTGAACACCACTGTTAAGGTTAGGTGCCATGAAATACATAACAGAAGATACGCGACGCGAACAAATTTTAATGATCTCTGAAACTCAATGTGGTATTGCACGCCGCATGTAGCGCTATCCAGCGCTATCTACGCTCCCGACACCTCAGATGAACTAAAAAACCGACCGCCAATTTAAAAATAGATAAAGAAAACTCAAATTGAGTGTGCATTCAAAATGAAAATGTGATTGACAGAATCGGATAGATTTGTTCAATTCATTTTAAACAAACAAACAAAAAACACCAAACGAACAAAATAGACTGTTTGTTATGTAATACATAATATTTACTTTTTTTTTCAAAGAATTACAAGCGTAATCAGTATTTTATATACAATTGTTATAGAAATACTGAAGGAATTCTCGGAATCAAACCACAACAATACACTAATGAACTATAAAAGTGGCCGTTATATTTAAATGTTAATACTTTTCTTACATAAAATCCCCACTGGGAATTCCCATAATTCCTGGAAAAATACCTGAGTGATCAGGTAGGGTGATACTCAATTGCGCCGGATGA
>JAAMPD010000241.1:0-68171 GCA_025266255.1 Trissolcus basalis
CAATTTTTGAGACGTACAAGGCACAACTTTAAATACAAACTAACAAAAAATTACCTACATGACAAACCATCAAAAATGAAAAACAAAAAAAAAACAAAAAAATTTAATCAATAAAAAATAAACAATTAAAATAAATAAATATCAGATGCAGAAAGGAAAGACAAAATAATGAAAAAGAAAATTGAACAAATTAAAACTGAAATAACATGATGTTACAGGAAAAAACCAGAAAGGAATAAAAAAAATAAATTTTGACAGATATAAAAAACAACAATTTGACAAATGAAAGAGAATAAAAAGGAAGAAGTGGAAAAGTAATATAGGAGCGTTACAAGAATATAGGCAAGGTTGATCGTAAAAGGTTTTTGAAAAGCAGCTCGGAAGGATTATAGGAATAATGAGAGCCGCGTGGTTTCGTAAAAGTGATGCGTGGTTCTCGCGGCGTTCGGTGCAGTTTAACGAAATTATGTGGTCGAATTAAAGAAACCTGGTCGTTTTTTGTTGCCGACGAAGGTAGAGCGGCGCGGGGCCCACAGAGATCGCCTTTGTCCAGGCGAGCGCCTCCACGACGACCCGCTCGCCTTGAGACAAAGCGTCCGCTCTCCGACGAAGGCCTGCTCGCGGCGGTGCTCCCTATTATTAAGTTTTTGCAATTTATTTGTGTCTACCCGCTGTGCGGATCCTTCGCCAATTCTCGCAACCAAAAATCACTGCCACTTTCTGGGTCAATGCTTTTTAAAATAATAATCAATGATTTTTACATTCCAAACAATCATTTTTACATCCAAATATTTACCAACAAAAAATTATACCCGCTCAACAACATTCAAGGAATATTCACTCGACCAAACAATTATGATTCATTAAAATTTTTCGTTGAGAGAAAATTATTATTATGTAGAATTATTATATAGAATAGAAAATTGAATTATCAAATTGAAAGTTGTAAATGTATTTCATTTGGGATAAACGAAAAAAAAAAAAAAAAATCGGGCGTAGGACATGGCAGGCGTAATGGCATGTAATAGTGAGAATTTGGGTATGGTCGACTGAGAGAGACAGACAACGAGAGAGATAGGTCACTGCGGTATTTCAGATCTCGGTCGCGCGTTCACATTTCTTTCGCCACACCGGCAGGTTAAAACCCGCGAAAACTCGCACTTTGCTCCTCTCTTTGTAGTTTTAAGTCTTAATGAGCCCGACGGGTGATTAATCATTGTTTATCGTTGGTTCTTTTTGTCTGTTGCAGGTGAGTTGATCAAGTGGTACCCTACCGAGTTAATTAGGCGGGCGAAAAAATGAATGGCCGCGCGGCGGTGAGTATGAAATTTCGCATGGTCAATGTCGCCGGGCGCTTGCGAAATTAAATTAAAAAAAATATATAAAAAAAAGAGACTTGGAACGAAAAAAGAATCGAAAGCCCAACCCAAGTGGGCCGACTCGATTGGTACGATTCATATCGTAAAAGTGAGTCCAAATCAAAAATGCTTTTGCCTGAATTTTGTTACACAATTTTTGTTCTCGTTTGTTAGAAGTTTTATTCGATCTCAATTCCTGTGATTAAAAGATTGACTAAAATTCAAAAACTAAAATGAAAATAAATTTTGGTAACTAGAACGTTATATAAAATGAAATAATGTAAAAGTATGTGTTAAAAGAGTTGAAAAAGATTATTGTATAAAAAATGTGTTACATCATTTGGTGTTATTGGTTATGTGAATAAACGGGGTAAAAGTTTCATAAATCTTGGGAGACGGGCGCAAAAATGCAGCGCCGAATCAGCTGGTGGGATCGCTTCATTTTCGTGAATCGGACCGTTTTTGTAACAATGGCGCGCGCATCGGAATGTCCACGACCTTCGGGGGAGGCGTTTCGGATCGGCGCTATAAGGGCCCCCACGATTTCGCCTTTGTTGCTCTGCGCCTACCTGCGCGCCACTCGTTTCACTTTTAACGCGGAACGAAACGGACGCAAATTCAGCGCACCAAAACTGCACCAGATACTGAATTAAGTTGTAAACCTTGGATGAATTCATAAATGATGAAATTCGTCATGAGACACGAACCAAAACTTGCAATTCCAAACGAACTAGTTTTCAACTTAAAAAGATTTCAAACTCATTATCCAAAAAATTAAATTGACAAAATTGAATTAAATTATTTTGATAGAAAAAAAACAAACAAACAAAAAACAAATTTTGAATGTTGAAAAATAATTTTAAAATTTAAAGTGAAGTCATTTTAAACTAAAACAGATTTCAAACTAATTATCCAAAAATTAAATTGACGAAATCGAGTTAAATTATTTTTTTATAATAAAAAACAAAATTTAAAGAGGGAAAAATAATTTTAAAATGTAAAGAAGATAACAAAAATAATGCAAAGACTTATAAAGTAATTCCACACGTTTCCGGAGAGGAAAGTATAGGTCGAGATTTGCGAGCACGGTCTGATAATTTTGGCCCGGTTGGAATATAAAATCGTGGAACGCAAGTTGGACGAGTTGTTTCGTCAACGCGAGAATTCGATGGCAAAATTATGCAAGCCGCCGTGAAAGTGCAACGGGAGGGCGTTACGTGAGATCAATCATATCCGTTTATTCATTGGGATTAGGCGACCGACGGGATCGGTTTGTTATTTGCTTATCTGTAGGACCTTCGATTTGGGCCTTTTTGCGAAGCAATTACGATGAGTCCGCGGCCTGGGATCTCGAATTAAAACTCGCCGACACAAACGGCGAACCCCAACGCGTGACTAAAAAGTTAATTAGCAAAACGAAATTTGTTTCGATGATGTTAATAAAATAACCAGTTTACTAACCGACTCGAACAGAGAACTAATTCAAATTAATATCAACTAACAATCACTTACCAGAAACTAACAAGTTTTGTTTGGATTACTCATTTTAGTTTAAGATCACGATTTAAAATTTATTAACAACTCTACTAACTGATTACTAAAACCAACTAAAATAATAACAATATCAGTACTAACCAAACTGATTATACTAAACATAAATTAATACTACAAATACAAAGAATAAAAATTGTCGTTTCTTGAGACACATCTTCATGTTTTGTTTTTATTTGACTTAAAATTGTACATAAATTTTCAAAATTGAAGAAAAAAAAAAAATTTCAAGAAATAGCAATTTTATTATTAAAATATTAACAAAATGTGTTACTAACAAAAAACTAATATACTAAATTTACTAACGTGTACTAATGAAACTAAAAAAATACTAAATTATGAAATAAGAAAAATGACAAATAACAGAATAATGTACTGACAAAATTAAATCAAACATATTAATTCAACTGAATTATAAATAGAAATGAAAAATAAAACAAACAAAACTGATCAGCGCAATCGAAATCGATAACTCGCCAACATCATTTCCGTTCTTTTCACCGGCGTAATTATTTAGTCTGACGTTTAATTAAACCGCACGCGGACGTTTAAATTGTACTCCCAGTGACATTCGGCGCATGCTATTCGTCTTGCGCAGATTTTCATATTTCACATATTTCCGTTTTATTTATCGTTCTCATCGAACGATGGAAGGGGGGGGGGGGAGGGCGGCTGGTGTGGTCGATCGCTTTTGGATTACGGACAAAAAAAATTGGGTGCGGCAACGGTAGGTTTTCCGTGCGGATAATGTTACCGGCGCGACGCGGGGGCACTTCCTGTTGAAAAGTAAACGGGCAAAAAGTAATGAAGGATGAACGAACGGAAGGCGCCGCAACCGTGTTTTGAATTCGTAAACTTTGCTGCAAAAACACTCGAGGTCATCTTTGTCTCGACAAAATCATCCTATGCAGTTGCATCTCAAATGTTCATTGATTTTTTTCCCAATAAAAATAATTATTTGTATTAAAAAAAATGAATTAAAAAAAATTAAAAACAAATAACAATAACAAAAAAACAGATCGAGAAACGTAAAAAGTAAACAAAACAAACAAAAAGCAAAGTATAGAAGGACTGTAAACAAACATGAGATAAAAATTTGAAACAAACAACAATGAGTAAAAACAAAACAAGAAACGTACAAAATAAACGATAAAGAAGTAAAGGAGGAATGTAAACAAACAAATGAAAATAAAGTAAACAAAAATAAGATGCAAACTTTCAGAAAATTTTAATTCAATAAAATGATTTTTCTGAAACAGAACCAAATTAAAAACCGCGACAAAAATGGTCACCGGACCATTTTTTGCACCGTGAGAAAAAAAGTGGTGGGGGTAGGGAGAGAAAAAAGAATTCCAGCGCATCGTCTATTTTTCATCGAGACATCTAAAATGAATGCGCGGTTCTTCGCGCTGCAAGAAATAAATCATTGGACCAACGCGGTCGTTTCATTCCAACATGGAAAAGCTCAGTGTGCGTTCTCGGCTCGATTTTTTTTCTTATCTCGAATAAACGTCCGTATCTCGTCTTGTGTCGTTTGTCGTCGAGCGTACGTTTTTCTTCTCGGTCTTCTTCGTTCAACGACGTTGAAAATAATTATGATACTATACGTATTCTGTCGTTTGCCTAACCGCTCGCTCCGCATTACACTAATTTGTAACCACTCTGTCGGTTACAATGAAATAATGCTTCCCCCACCCTTCCTCCCTCCAATCACCACCAGTGCAAATTTGATCTGTTTTGCACTCTCTTTTTTACAATTCAATCCAAACGGCTATTAAAATTCGATCAAATAAAAATAGAATAATAGAATAATAAAAAATTTATTAATACGTTGACAATCATTGAAAAATAATGAAAATAAGAATTTTTAAAACAATTTTGAAAAATTGTCATGAATATTATAAAAGTATGAAAATTAATTGGATTTAAATTGTTGATGTTGAGATTAAAATTTAAAACAGAGTTAAGATGAGAAATTTGTGACGAGGTATTTTGGAATAATGTAGGTCGTTTTTGTTGGCAGAGTAAAAAATGGAAAATAATTAATAAATAAAAAAGGAGGAAAATAAAATTAATAAAGGAGCGTGCGAGTTGCAAAAGGGGAACACAGTTGGAACTGGAATGTTTGTTTGAGAGCCACTGTAACATCGAATCGTTGAACCACGGAGTGGTTCAGTGGCTCCAAGGCCGGCGGAAACCACGAGTGGGATGAGACGAGAGCGGCACTGCGAGTGAGCCCTCGTGTGAGCCGAAGTTTCTCGTGCTTTCCATCGCCTGTCGTAGACGACGTCGACGGAGGGCACACGCGAGCCCTGGCCGATGCAACCGGTGACGCACGAGCGTTCCTTTTATCTCCCGGTCACGTCAATACTAATGCATTTAAAATAACCCGCCTGGTTACCGCCAGCGCTATTTTGTGTCCGATTTTCAAAATATTGATCACGTTGACCTAGTCGGGAACAGCTTAAAATCAAATTCAACAATACGCCACACTTCTCAATTCTATTTTCAATCGGACAGCTTTTCTCTTACCACACCTGTCGTTACGAATATAATTTTTCTCGACATTCTCACCAATTACTGAATTTTAACTAAAGTTCAATTAGACGTGCAACTGGAAAAAAAACAAGATAAATTATTTGTGAAGAAGAAAAAAATTATTCGGTTGCAAACTATATTACAAGTTGATTACATCATTTGATGTAAACTTTTGCAAACTTACAAAAAGTTGCAAATTTGTTCGATGAAATTGAATGATGAAAAGTAATTTGACATTTTTTTTTTAATAAGTAAAATTACATTTTATGAATAAAATATTCAGTGTTGGTTAAATTTAAATAAAAATTGTTAAAGTTTGCATATATCGGATGTAATTTTAAATACATATTTTACAGTGAATGTGCTTGCAACCATAATGAGCTGGATTGTAAAAGTCATTAATCTTATATATTTTAAAGCGCCTCGCAGGTGTAAATATACAAGACAATCAATCATGTCAGTGGTGCTATTACTATGACAAATATCGTTACTCCATTATGAAAAGATCAAATTTAATGTACAATTAATTAACTGAACCGATCGGGTACCATCCGATTGATAAAGTTTATCCACTTTATTTATTGAATGAAAAAGTGTTTCATTTAATTTGAGAAAATTATGAAGCGAAAAAATAAAAATGACGAAGCAAACCTGCGGGGTTCGAGTTACGGCGTATTTTATTGACACGTCTCGGGGCGTGCGATCATTTTTCATTGCCAAGCATAATTTGTCGGCGACTTTCGCAAATCGTAACTCGTGTCCGGCGTGTCATTGAAGGAATCTCGTATTCCCTGGATCGCAAATCGTGCATTATGGACTCGGTGCGTCGCGAGGCAGGTGTATGTGCCAGCCTTTATTTGTCCGTTTCAATTTTTGTCCGGGCATTTTTCGCAGGCCCCGTTTTTTCAAGGCAAACCATCGCGATCCTCCAAGGCAGATCGGTTTTTTAAAATTTTAATCGATTTCAAATAAAAAAGAGGCAAAATATTGAGAAAAACACGAAAACCGAACAAAAATGATTGATTAGAAAAAATTTTGAAAAATCTGACCGGTTGTAAAGAATCGACGAGACAAATGAGCCCGAAAATTTCATTCATAAAAATGTGAAAAAGAAGACGAATTGTCGCAGGTAAATTTAGTGAAAACCGGAAACGACCGACCAGATGTCCAATTTTTTCGGGAACCGTCAAAAGCTTTTGAAAATCGTTGACAATCTGAAAGACAAATTTGAAAGGCGCCTTCTGAGAAAATTGTTTCAAAATTGTGAATACGAGTTTCACCTCGCGCGCAGCAAGCAGGTAAAAGAGAGGAAAAAAAGCAAGAAGCAAAGTGAACGGCCAGAACTCCGGACGTCTCTTTGTTCGTTTGGAACGCGATTTTGAGCGGCCGAATCAGTTTTCCTGTCCCTGAAAAGGATAGGGAAAAAAAGAACCCCGTCATTGCGGGACTTGTAAAATCGTTACTTCGCCCGTTCTGATTCTTCTGGGCCGCAACCACCCACGCCGAGGAGCACAAGATGGCTCGTTCAAATTTTATGACCGATTCCAAGTTGTCACACGCTGATAACGCGCTCATTGCTGAATATTGCTGGCAACTTGTGCTCTTATCGTGAAACAACGAGATATCACATTCTTCGTATCCTGATTCGTCAGTTTCTATTTTCCTTTTCATTTTTTATTTCTCCCTAAACAAAAGTGAGGTTATGTTTACAACATTTTTCATCTCCTTCAATTTCTCGTTATTGTTTAAACACAAACGATCTCATATCAGTCAAGTTTGTTTCCGCTGGGGCTTTTCTGAGAACATAAAAAAGAGAAAAAGAAAATGATCAGAAAATAAGAAAAAAGAAAAAATAGAGAGGAAAAAGAATGTGAGGTTAGGTAAAGTGGAGATGAAGTTATAACAAAAAAATTATGAATGAAATGAAAAATAGAGGAAAAGAGAAATTAAAAGAAAGGTAAAAAAGTGCAGTGTAGGTGGATTAAATTTGAAATTTTATCAGGTGTCAGAGACATGTGCGTGCGCTCGTTAATCGATAATTAAGTACGCCGCAAACCGATTTCACGCGGTGTGTCGTAACGAAGGAACAAGTGGCTCCCTCTCTGTCCCTCGTTTAATTTTTTTTCCTTTTTCCCTTCTCGCTTTTGCTTCTCATGTATCAATGTCGGTTCCGTTCCATCCCTCGCGAGAGCGTTGTACGCATGTACATGTCATATCGACGCTAAATCGCGCAGGATGAATCACCGCCGGGTCAATAATGCACAGGGCTCACGTATAAACGACAGGCACGGATCGCGTGTGCAAACGATCCACATATACACTGAATTTTGGTCGGCGGGATTGCGTGATATCAATTAATTTAGACCCGGGGCCGAAAACTCAAATAAAATTTCCAATTTTGGCTAAATTAAAGATCAGTTTGATAATTGACATTCTGTCACTACGATTCAAAAAATAGTACATTTTTTTGTACCTATTCAAATTATAATTCCAAATCAGTTACCATTTCTAAAATAGGTGATTTGAAAGAAAGAAAAAAAAAAAAAAAAGAATTGAATAGTTAGAAAATTATGAATTATTTTGAATGAAACAAATGAGAAATTATGATAAGAATTGATGACGAAATCGGTCGTTTGAAATTTCACTCAAGAATTTCGGACAAAAGCGACGAATGTGGTAACACCGGTTGTTTCTTTCGATTGCAAAATTTTCTTATTGGTTTATTGCTCTTTGTCAATTCGGTGGACTCTGAAAGTGGGGATGAGTCATATCTCGCGGACGACGAGAGAGATAAAAAAAATCGAGAAGCTCAAGGCTGGGCATTGCCGTTGAACTCTCCGGCGATGCTGCGAGGACGTTAATCGTCTCATTGTCGAGCGCATCTTTACGCACCCGGGCCAACATTCTCTTTATTCCCGAGTGCAACAAACTTGATCTATTTTCAAAAATAAAAAAAATGGTATTATCTATTTTGATTAATCATTTTTTAAAATTTTGTTCTATTTTAAAAAATTTGCCTCGTAAATTTTTATTTCGTTTTGCAATTCATTCGTCGAAATCAACGCCCAATCTATTCTCATTCAATTAATTTTTTTTCTCCATTCAGAATGTGTTTTCTGAAAAGAAACAAATGAGAGTAGAGAAAAAAAAACGAGAAGAAAGAATAAAAAAATATGAGAAACACTGAAGTTATCTAGTTTCCATTAAAGTCGGCGACTATACATTGGAGTAATTTGAGATTTGGAGAGAGTGATGTAACACGTGCCCAGTGTGTGACGTTGGGTGCCTGCTTTTGTCGGTGTTCGATGGGTCTCGATAAATAAACGCGACGAATTATGAACGGCTGATTCAGGCTCGCCGCCTCTTGTTGTATAACATATTGTTTCATTCACTTGATTGCATTATCGTGCTTTTTTAAACACTCCGATGAACCTGCCATCTACTCAGATGTACCTCATGCGCTTCGTGCATCACTTTTTCGACAATGTATATCAATTAGACAGCGAAAAAAATGTATAACCAAAAATTACAACTAAACGTTCCCATCGAAATTTTATACTAAAATTAATTTTAATACAAAACAAAATTCATTAAAAAATGATAAAACTGAATTGAGAAATTGAATGACATTTGGTAAATTTCCAACGTGTACAATGCTGTTAATTTTCTTTTTAAGTGACAAATGTTTAGTCAGTCCAAAAAGTTTTGCAAAATGTTTGCTTATTTTGTTGTTGCACAATCAAAATTTGGCTCTCTCTCGAGAGTGGTACTTAACGAGGAATGTCGAATGCGGTTTGGAGTAAAAAAACGTAGCAGGTGCCGGGGCATTTCGTCTTTCTCCGTTCGCATTCTAAATTTGCACGCGCGCGAGAAGACGCGCGATTCCCCGAAAGCGCATGATGTCGTGGCGAGGCCGGACTTACACCGTACGCGATTTTTTTGTCGATCGTGTCGGTAATTCTGCGAATTTCGTGGTGGTCGGGGCTAGACGAGACGCACCCGGGCCGCGGAGAGAGAGAGGCCCAGCAGACGCCGACACACACCCAACCTCCAGACCACAAAACACGCCGCACTTTTCTGCCACCGATACTCTGATAATCATTTGGAATCGAACAATTTTCTTCTATTTCATTCTTAATTACCAACCAAAAAATATTAAATTAAAATTAATATTAACAATTCCCTTCAATTCCAATAAATTTAATGTTTTAGATCTGTCTCCCCACTCCTTCATAGTAGACAGAAGAGTGGGGACTCTAGACATTGATATCTCGATAGAAAAACGTTGCATAAATGTTTTGAAAAGATATTTTAATATTTTGAAATTGTTTTGAAAATTTTACGGACGAAAATATTATTTTGAGTTATTTTTTCAACGTAAAAAACTGATTCTGAAAATAAGACGTTTTGCAAGATTTATCACTTTTCTTTCAAGTTGGTTTTTATTGGAGGGAAAGACAAGAGAATGAACGATATGTTGATAGCGGATGAATGTAATGTGGAGAAAAGTAAAAGAAGGCGACGCGGTCGCGATTATTGTGGCGCGCGAGAACAGCCTTGAGCGAATTTACAGTCGTAAACCATAACGTACGCTACGGCATGGCGTGCCGGCTCTCAAGCCCCGAGCGTCGCTGCCTCGTTGATCGTGTTAACGGCGTTCATTCATTCTCGCATCGCGCTCTCATTGACTAAAATATGACCACTTTTTATCTTGACGTCACATTATCGTGCTAAAACAAAATATCAGCTTCAAATTTGGAGCTTCCGTTTAGAAAACACGTCACTTTTTATCATTCACAGAAAAAAAAATTGTGAAATAAAAATAAAAGTTCGGGAAACGTTTATGAAATTTATTCGTTCCATTGAAAAATCAAACAGATCGTTCAGAGAGAGAGAGAGAGAGAGAGAAAAAACGTCGCTGAGATTTTTTTCCCTCGTTTATTTCTTTTGTCTACTTTATATGTTTTCGGTAATTTTCAACTCTGTTGCATAATCAGGTTGGAAATGAGTAAAAAAGTAATAGAAAAATTGGTATGAAAAAAATTGTTCGGTTTAAAGGCAGTATAAGAAATTGTCCAAATATATGGTTTGAACTGATGTTTTTGTGCCGCATCTCGAATTCATCCATTCCGGCATTAAATTATCACATCTGCTCTCCGATCGTTCTCAAGACCCCTGTCACCTTCGTACACAAGCTCGCATGTATTTGCTTTGAATAGTTACGAACGTTCTGGACTCGATTCGCAAGAACCGAGACGCCAGAGTGTCAAGATTTTCTGCAAAACACTGTCGTAACAACGTTTCTTTTAGTTTTTAAAATAACTCACTCACTTGAATTGGAATATTGCAATACCCAATAGACCAAAGATTTATATCAGATAAAAGTTGTTGGTATGAATTAAAAATGAAAACAACATTGCTAGGCTCTGAGTATTGCTGGTTCTAAATTTCATTCACAATTAATAACTGAACAAAAGTTCATACAAGTTTAATATTAAAAGAGAAAACTTTTTTGTTTGTTATTGTTGTTGACAAAAAAAAATTTATCAATTTCGTTAACCTCTAGACTGATAAGAGAAGAGATTGACTAATCAAAAACAAAATTAACCAACTGACAAACTAATCAAACTAACCACCAGTTTCATCCAGTTGTTTATTTTTGTTCTCTATTTTTTAATCAACTGAATAACAAGTGTGTCTAACTCAAAAACCAACTCAACTAATTTTACTAACCCTTACTAATTTCTACTAACATTTACTAACCAAAACACTAACAATTTACTAACCGAAAAAGAAATCTAACAAATTAACATACTAACTGGAATATTAACATAATTTTAAGCAACCAACTAACATGTGTGTGAACAAAAAATACTAACAAGTGTGACTAACCAAACTAACACCAACTAACAAAAGAACTAACAACTAAAACCGAACTAATCAAACAAACTTCTGCAGTCTGGAAGTTTTCAAAAAAAATTTTTTTTTTCGTTCGGTTCGCTGCACAAAAGCAGGACCCAGAATTCGCATATTAAAATTCAATACGTTCTCTCAACTGAACTTTGAACTTTCTCACATTTGCAGCGTGGAGAAAGAAAGAAAGAGAAAGAGAGACAGAGATAGAGAGCGTTTTATATTTTTCCGCGCGTCCTTTATATTTTCGTCATCAGCTGTGCCGCCAGCTGTGGGCTGGAGTAAAAAAGAACGAGATTAGGTAGGCACTGTCATATCGATTCAGCGTTTGCGATACGTCGCCATTTTCGTTGCGACGAGGGGGACGTGCAAATTCCCAAGGAAGAAATAAAGGAGCCTCGCTTGGAAAGACGTAGACGGGGCGAGACCACCCTTCGAGCCCCAGTTGGTGTTCTTCCCTCGTCTCGTCACAATGCTCCCCTATGTTCGGTGCCGAACTACAGTCCAGCTGAAATGAAACTCGAGGCCGTGCAGAAAATCTCAAGACCCCGCCGAAAAAACACCCAGACGAACTCTTTTGTTCGACTTGTGTGGCTTTTTTGTCCGCAACCCGAAAACAAGTTTTTCTTTTGTACCGCTGCCCGGAGATTGCAATCTTCTTAATTTCAATAATCCCTTGCAACAAATTTCATTTTCCTCCCCCCATCAAAAGTTAACTCCTTTATCAAACAATCTTTACATCATCTTCATAGACATTTTCAAACAGTTTTTGTTTCACTCCTAAACAATCTTTTTCGCCTCAGCCAAAATTTAGCACAGTTCAATCTCAAATTGTATCTGTTTCTCCATCAGGATGAAAAGGAGAAGAAAAAGGCAATTTGGTGAAATTCCACCCGGGGACATTCCCGCCGGACGAACAGTTATTTTTTATATGATCTCGAGCGTGTAAAGTTTCGTATTCTAAGCAAATAATCCAATTCGTCTTGTCCTTTATATTTTTTTCGTCTGGCCATTTTCTCGCAAAAGCTCTTATGCGAATGTAATCAGGACGCGTGTTGTGTGTGATCCGCACAAGTTTGTATGGGTAGGTCCGTGGGGGATGAACCACATAGGCGAAGTAACTAGCGACGAGGGGACGAGTATCGATCGTGTTGAGAAGGTCGTTGCTGTGCCCACTCGGCGTGTCTGCCACCTCGCCAAACAAACTGCTCTCTCTCTTTTTTTCTGTCCCCCTGCAGACGTTATGGAATAAATTAATTATCTCCAGTAAAAAGAAACGTCGCCAAACATTGGGATTGGATTTAGCATCTAAGTTGTGTTTGTTTGCGTCGAGGGAAATTATTGACAAAAAATAGTCACCCCTGTTAGAAAAAATAACATTGACGAAAAAAAAAATTAATAAAATCAAAGTGCCTCTTTAGCGCTCACGTTGCAGAGGTATTTCTGGGAGTCGGTTGTGCAACCATCAAGGCAAATTTCGTTCTGGATTATTGACATTGTATATTCAATCAGAGCAGCACTTTGATTTTTCCACTCTCTTATAACTCACAGCGGACAAAATAACCGACATTTTTATCCGACCTCAATTTGTCGATGGAAATGAAACGCGGCTCGGGATGTCGTGAAAATCTGAAAATAATTGCCACTTAAATGTTATCCTTTAAAGTATTAATTGCGAATATTTTCAGACAAGAGACGTCAGTTCTATTTCAGAGTTGGATTTAATCAGGAGAAAATCGAACTGACGTTATATTTATTTTTTTCTCTCGCTCTTTCTTTCTCTGTCTCCATCTGGGTAATAGAGAAAGTTTAGTGATTTTGCGGTAGGTCAATTACGCGATGAGTCAGCGTTACTTTCATAGGTGAGCCGGAGCGATGAGGCGTACGAGGTGGGCGACATATTAGCTCGGTCGATGAATAAGGGCTCGTTAGCGGCGCTCTCGCTATTTGCTGTCCTTTCATTAGAAGATCTCGCTAATTAGGCGTTGCGTCATGTACGACGCCGAGGCGTCAAGGATTATTGACTCTAGTCCTGCGGTCAAGTGCGAACGAAAATCATACCCAGACGACTTTCGCCCGTCGAAGGCCCCGCACTCCGAAGGCCAACGCAAGTCAAAGAACACATTTTTCCCCCCCACATTCTGTCCTGTTTCACTTTTGTATGTAATTTTAAAATTTAAATATTTGTCGAGGACTAAAATGTTTGCGTTTATCATAAGTAACGAAATTGGGATGGAAAAGTGAATTAATTGAAAGAATTGAAATGAAGAAAATGGTGATTTGAATTTGGTCGGACGAAAAATGTGTTTGAAACAGAACTCGACGGAGTTTATAATTAAAGTAGTTGTAATGACTATTGACTCGTGTGAAAATATCTTGAAATATTTTCTAAATTTAGAGTTCATGTGAAGCGACGTACCGCAGTCTTATGTCGAGGACAAAGTATAGCACATGCACGGGGATAAAATTAAATTCGCTATGGCGAAGCTTCATATTCGGTTTGGAATATAATTTATTGCAATTTTTCAAAATATATAATATCCTTTGACGCTGAAAATACACCCAACAGAATTATTACCTTTGTTTTAGAACCACAAAAACCAAAATCCAACGGAAGGATTCTCAAAATGTTCAAATCCAGCTCAAATTTACACTGAATAAAAATGTATATAATGTTACACAGTATATAGAATGACTTTTGCATACATTTTATCTAAAATTCGATAATGTATAATATAATTTGACATGAAAAGTATTGCCTTACACGAGAATCCATGTAATTTAAAACAACAACTTTCTCGAGTTTGATATTGAAATTGTTTTTTTTTTCATTCAGGCTGAATTTCAAACTGTATAATCTATCAAAAAATGAAAAATAAACAAACAAAAAAAACATGATAAGAAACAATTAGAATTAGGTAAAAACAAACAATTAGCCCTAGTCGACTACAAAACAAATGATTATTCAGCACACTAGTCAGCTTGTGGCGAGCCAGCCAGGATCATAAATTATTCAGGCCCACAAGTCGCAATTATTTACCCAGATAGGCGCATTTACAACGCCATCCCCGACGTCTCAATCAGCCACCCTCGTTGGTTCGCAGACTCATCAGCTCCCCTGCGGAGGTGGCTCCCCCTTCGCGGCTCTGTACAACGGAGGGACAATTGATGTCCGCTCATCAGAGCGCGTCATCGTCGCATTTGCAAGTGCGCGACGCTTTTTGCCGCGTATCATCAACGGTGCGCTCTGGTGCGCGGTGTCAGTCGAGTTCAATCTTAATATAGTGTGACCCCCACTCGCCGAGGCAACGTGCGTGCGTTGCACCTCATGCGTCGACTGCTATTTCAGTTCTGCGTTCCTTTTGTTTAAAACATTTTATTCTTCTACAAAGATTCTAGAAACATTTTCTAAAAAATATAATTGTTTAATAAAATATCACGTTATCTATGTAACGATTATTAAGAATTGGAAATTTTCAAAAAAAGTCCGTTCCCTGGAATATATTACTGAGATAAAAAAAAATTTTTTAGTTGAGAATTGAAACCGCGCCCCCGACGTGACACTCTACTTCGTTTATCCATAGCGCTGAAATTATCTTTGAGAAATTCAGAACAATTTCATGATTTTTGGAAGTAAAATAATTGTGTGAATGATTTTAAATTGTTAAGAACATCAGGTTACAGTAAGAATATTATTGTTTTACATTCTCCAAGAATGTTGGTATCCTTTGTGTTTTTCACATGACGGAATGATGAATAAATGATTTTGTGGTTCGATTGTGCAAAATTCTTGCCCGATTTGTCGAAATTGTTGTTGAAATTCCAGCGTCGTGGTCGCGTTCAGATCAAAGGCCCCTGTTGGACTCATTGACCTATTCCGAGCGAAATTTCAGCTACGACAAAATCCATCTCGCCGTCTCACTTTTCGCGCGTTCTCCTTTCTTTCTTTTTCCGCAAGCAACTCACAAGCTCGGTCGAGTGTCATCGATCTATTTTGAGCTCACTCGGAATTTCAAGCCTCCCTTGTGAAAGAAGAAAGGACAGATGAGAGCGAGAGGCTCTAGCGCATGCGCTATAACACGCACACGGTTCGATGGTCTATGCGCGAGTGGCCGGCCGCGACTCGGCGGTTTCTATTCTCGCGACACTCGCGTGTCGAAGATATGGAAAATGTGCGCAAGCTGATTACGTAACACCCGGCAAGTTGGACCGATTTTTCGTCTCAGTTTATTATCTCACGACAAAGAAACAAATTTAACAACAAGAAATTAAAAAAATATGACGAAACATCGAGAAAATATGCACTAAAAATTAAAAAAACATCACTTTCAGAAACTTTTAATAAATTTAATGAGAGTTCATCCCCACTTTGAGTCTACCCCCACTCCTATGAAAAGACATCTATTTACGTTACCCCCAAAAAGCGACTTTTGTGGCGTTGCGCCAATTAAAGTGGTATTTTAATACATGTTTGCAAGAGAATAATAATAACAATTATAACTAACAAGTAAAAAACCAATTAATAAATACATAAAAAGTGAATGTGAAATAATAATAATAAGAAGAACGGAGCAAAAAGAAATAAACACGTTCAATAAAATGTTACTAATTAAAAAATGCATTAAATGAATTGAAAACAAAATCATAAGTTGAGGTATGAAATGAAGAGGCATAAAATGAAGTGGAATGCAAACAAGAGATGGAAGATTTCTTGAGTCACCGTCTGACTATACGCCGACCTTGACTACTTGGACTTCCTGCTCATTACGAAATGTGCATTAGCCATAACGCGACTGATTGTGCAGCTTCGCGTCACTGTGACACTGCGTTAGCAAGGAGAGAGCGACGTTATAATGTGCGCCAATCTCCCACACGCCGTCGCGCTTCGCCAGATAAGTATCGTCGCACGGCCCGGCGCATATAAATCCAAAGCGCCGAACAATGCGAGAATCGCCATTAACGCGCAACATATTTCGAGTTATTTATTGCTCGCCCAACTCTTTTGCCGCTTCGGTTTCGGACAGAAAAGTCACGAATGAAGGATGGTCTCTCTAAATCTTCGTCCTACAAGTGCAAAATAAAAGCACCAGAAAAACTATTTCCCTCGAATTGTTCATTCTTATGATTTAAAATTTCTCTAACATATTTCTCTTTGTATTTTGATTTATAATTTATTGTTTTTATTATTTTTCTTCACCCTTTGATAAATTTGGTTCATTTCTTACTGCCATTTATTTTGTAATTTTTTGGCATGAAATTTGAATTGGTGCATCAAAACGGTTAAAATTTTGGTTGAAACCGGAAAGCGTGATGAAAAAAAAAAAAAGGGTTGTCATCCACATTTGTCATGAAAATTGGAGGTCGGATGCGATAAACTCTTACGTCAAGCGATTAGCATTCGGCCATAAAGCGCGTGTCCCGCCAAGCCGAGCTCTCATTCCGAAATACACTGGTCGGGCAATGATCTCAGACATAAGCCACGGCCCGCGCGACTTTATTGGTTTTATTGAAGTTTCCTACAGGAATTGCAGGCCTCTTTCTCGGTCTGCAGCTCTCGAAAAAGGAAAAAGAAAACAAAATAAGAAGCTCCGTCTCTCTCTTGCCTGCGTCTCCTTCGTCCTCTCTCGCCTCTCTCTGATCTTGTTGCCTCCTTGTCTCGTCGCACTGGTCTGGTTTGCGCGCGACAAGGACGGAGAAAAGGCGGCGGAGGGAGGACCGGCGCTGCTTCGCTGCCCGGCCGATGCATTGTGGGGGTGTTGGCCTTCAACTTGACGGCGCAGTTTCACTGACCTGCCTGAGAAACTCGTATACTTACGCGAGTCGTGCGCACCGATACGTGTTTCTCTGTTTGCGTGCCGGACAGCTGAATATGTATGGTTGCATATATGGATACATATGGGGCATTCCGATCTAACTAGACCGACTAAAAAACCACAGCCAAAGCCCAACCGTTTGAGATTTTCCAGAATCCCTTTTTTATTTTTAGACGATAAAAAATAGATGCAACACTTCAATGGCTATGCAAATGAACAAAAATTTAAAAAAATTTGCATCTCAGATGCAACTTTTGAATTCGACAACAAGTGGATGCAATTTTGAAATGGGTTATGCGAGTTACAAAATTAAATAATAATTATTTTCTTTCAAATTTGATATTTAAAATTCAAAAGTATTGAAAAAAAAAAATCTGAAAAACAAAAATAAATTGATTTAAGAATCAAGATAAATCGTACTGTTTTATTTATGAATTTACATTTTAAAATGTTTGGGAAAATATTATTTCGTGGTATTTAATATCGGGATATAAAAAATGGGAAGATTATTAAAATTTTTATAAACAATTATTACAAAGTACCGCATAGTACAAGGTTTATCCTGGGTATAGTTTACAAATAGGTATAAATTGGTTGTTTTATTGTTCCGTTCAAGCGGACGTTATCTGTAGGATGAACCCGATCACATATCACGCGGTATAAAAGCATAGAGAGGCGCTCGTCGATGGCTTCCTCTTCGTTTTACGATTCATAAATAATTCACTGCGCCAATTCGATGCTCGTTCTCCAATGTTGGCTTCAACTTTTCGTCCTTTTTTTGTCTTCATTTCAAAAGTCTCAGCTCTCTTCACGAGTAACGATATCAACTATTAACGTTTGTCGCAACTTGACGTCAGCCACGTGCGTCACAGCTTAGGATGAATCGAGTTTCAACAAAAATTTAATCATCAAGATTGACATAAATAAACCAAAAAAACATATTTAAAATGAATATAAAAAAAGGTAACATAAAAACAAGATATTTTAAAATAAAAAAAAAACAATGAAACCCATTAAAAAGGTCCAATTTTTTGTAGTTGAACAAAATGTACAATTGAAAAAAGCCTGGCCAATTTGAAGATCAACAAAAAATGTATATTTTGTTAAGAAGTTGAGTTTCTGGTTCAAAAATCGGCGGAGATTATTATTATCGGTTTCATATCCGAAAGGAGAGTGTCGGGCCGAAAGTATTTGAGAGGCGTTTCTCGTCGGGAGCAGACTGACAAACGCAGAAAGGCCATGAGGGAAGGAGAAGAAGAGCCGTGCGGGCATAATTACCGGCGCAAAAGTCGAGCAGATGGCCCGCATTCTTCGGCGCGACTTTTTCCGTAGAAAGCATTCGTGGCCGGCTCGACAGCTGATCGCGCAATTCGTAAATCACAATTCTACCCCCTCCCCTTCTGCTGGGCCCTCTGCTGTGCATCCGGCCGAATATTTTTCTAAAAATATGGCAAACTCAATTAGTCACACGAGAGTGAAAAAAAAGGCCCGAAATTCGAATCAGTCAAAGACCGAAAAAAGAAAACAAAAAATTTAAATAACAGACAGGCAATAAAACAATCGGCAGATAAAATTGAACGTTCAACTTTGTGCTCTGGTAGACAAAAAAAGACACATTGTGTAGTCATTAGGCAGCAGGATTTGGAGATGAAAAGAGGTTTGGTTATTTTTTTCCTTCTTTTTTTGAGAAACAGAAGAAAACGGTAAAACGTGAATTTCAGCAACGTTGGCTGTGACATATCGTGGGAATGAAACCGGGCTGTTGAGAGGGTTAGCGACCATTGTGCGTCCGGGAAACCGACCACGTGTTGTTCACGCACGCTGGTGTGTGCTCGCTAAGTCTGGCGTGTTCTGGATTATTAGTTGCACGTTAAAAACCAATCGCAAATTACAAAGGCCTCGAAAAGTAAAACCAATTCTAGGAAGCTGCACGGAAAACCAGCTATTTCCTTCACAACTCCTATTCAAATGCGATGTTGCTGCCCCGTTGGAAATTACATCTCTCCGCTCCAACTCTCCGAGAGAATGTTGCCATTGAACATCACAAAACGATCCTTGTTGTTACAGCTGATACAAAAATTTTCCTTTTCACAACACTTTCAATTCTCCAATTTTCATTCCGCCTTTGCTTTATCATAACAAAAACTTTTACCAACACGTCTTCATTTTATTTATTATCATTCATTTTATTACAATTATCCCTCATTCAATATAATTTTTTAAAATTCTTTTCGAAAACACATTCAATAGGAAGGTTTTCAATTTTTTGTCCGACCCAGAAAGGTGTTTGAAAACTGGTCCTGGAGGTGTCTGGAAACTCAGAAAATTTGTTAGACAGGGTAAAAAAGTGAGAGGCTAGGTCTTTTAATTTTTCTGCATCTTTTCTGGTGTGGTTCTTCATGGCTCACCTCACCTTGGCCGCGGCCCTTCAACTGTCTACGACCCACGCCCTCCCCCCCTGCGCCACCCTGCGGGCCGATCACCTTCTCCGCCACTGGTCAGTTTCCCCACCGACTGCCCCAGCTGGCGCGACCACGAGGCAACCTGGCCTTTTTCCGCCTCCTCTCTCGTGCAGCGCCTGGACCGACTACCTGCCTCTCCTTGTCCACCTGCCTCTGCTCTTTTCCTCCTCGCAGATCTCTTCGCCTCGCATATTTGTATTTGCCTGTGGATTAACTTGACAAATGAACCCGCACTGTTGCTAAGAACACCACCGCGTTATTTATGACGCTTCATGGCAGATGGCGCACCTGTCAAACCCCGTTCAACCACCATATTATCGCAGCCCGAATTTGCCACGAATTATGGTGGTCGCACGAGAGAAAGTGTGACGTAATCAGGGGGGGGGCGAGAAGTGAATGGGAAGGTCGATAAGGCAGGCCTTCTTTCTTTTTTTCGCTCCTTTTCCACGCGGCGGTTGGGAGACAATTAAATTTTTGCAGATAATGAATTCCAGCTGTTTTTGTCTGGGGATTCTTGTTGGTGTTATTTTATCCTTGTTTGTTGTTCTGTTTGTTTTTGAATGATTATGAATGGTCAAACCGCCGATCAATTAAAGTATCAAAGATTAATGTCTGAAGAAGGACAAACGGGCACGAATACGACGAGTCGGCTTCGTGGAAGTGAGCAAAAAAAGCGCTACGTGAAAACGCAAACGACAATGATCGTCTGTGTCCATCGCACTTATGGGAGATCTGTTGTTCTTGTTCCCGCTGAATTCTTCGCCGTCGCGACCTCGGCTCTCGGGCTTTGTTATGCGCATTCACCCGCCGGCGCGTTCATTCAGATGCCGAACCAATCGCCTCACCATTTTCTCCACGATATTTGTCTATTATCTCTCCGACCAAGAGGCAAAAATATCTTTCTCATCCTAAAAGAAAAGCCCTCTTTTTTAATCTTCTGAATGGCTCCCTCAAAACAAAGACCCCGAAACTGACTGGAAAATTGTCCACAAGTTCTAAAATTTGCTTTTTATACATTTCAAAAAACTGTTTAAACCTTTTTTTTTATTGAAACACGTCTAAACAATATCTATTTGATGAATAAATAAAAAGGTACATTTGATGTCAAAAGATGAAAGTTATCTCAAGTTGAAGAAAGAAAAGAAAAAGTTGTCGGATATAAGAAAAATAACAAACAGAACGATGAAATTATTATTCCAGACAGTTTCTAGAGTCGGTTGTGTATTTTTGTACTAGAAATTGATTGTGGACTATAGACACGTTTTCCTGGTTATGAATTAACAATCTCGGGGCAATGACGCGGGTGTAAATCTGCGTGCAGGCGAATAGACCGAGTTGGTACGGCCCTGGCGAGGATAGCGAAAACTCGAGATTGCCGGCAGGATCGCGCTTTTTCGAACGTATATATCGATGTCAAGATTACGCCGATGGTTGCTCGCGCGCCCGGTGAGACTTGAACGTCCCTGACATTGTCGCGACGTACAAGGATTCTTAACGAACGAAGGTGAACGTCGAACGCTGGGAACGACCTCTCGCGATAAAACATTGTTTTGCATTTAAATTTCCTGTCGCTGCGGCAGAAAAGGAAAAGCACGAGGCCTTTTACACTCGAGAGATTTTAAAACCGGGAATATAAATCAGCACAGTTGTATAAAAATGATAAAAGGACGAGAGTCGAGTTCAGTGGAGATGGATTTGACGAAAAAAAATCCAACTGAGCTTTAAAAAGTAATAAAAATTCGGAAAAGGTGATAAAAAATAGATACCAGCACTGGAAAATGATAAAAATGAAGGAAAATTATGGAAATTCCAGAATTTCCATAATTCTCAAGATAAGAATGTGACAAAGTGGGAATAAATAGTACAAAAGGTTACATAAAAAAGTCTCGAATGATAGTTGAGTGTGAAAATAAAAAAAAAGAACATGACAAAGGAAGCGTAAATAAGAAATTAGAAATGAAGATGAAATGAATAAATAATTGAAAATTAATTTTCAATTGAGAAAGTGCAAATTGGGGTGATGAAAAAAAAAAAAAACGGTCCAAGGTGATTTTCATTCATGCGTTCATTCATCTCAGAAACGTTGAATCCGAAAAATCTGACGCAACCGCACAAAATTCGTGATCGTGAGAAATGGTACAGACGAAATGCAAGGCGCGAAGGGCAGGGGGGACAAAGGCAGAAAAAGGCCTGGTGGCTGCACGCGAAAAGAAAGAGAAAAGATCTCGGGCCGAAGGTATGCGAACCTCCGCGAAGTTCTTTCATCTCGCGACAAGCTCCGCAGCGGAGAACGGAGAGAGAGGGAGAGCGAGAGAGGGAGAGAGAGTGAACTGGATGAAAGGGAACCGGGGAGCAACGAGGACGAAAGAGAGCGAATCAAGTGGTTCACCTGCATTGCTAGCATTGCGCCAGCTCAAGGCCAGGGAGTCTGCGAAACCGCGAGGACCAGACCGGGTCGGGACCTCCTTCCTTCCAGTTTCCTGCACTCGCCGCTCGGCCCCCCTTCCGCCCCGCACGCGCGTTCTTTCCGTTCCTCTCTCTCCGCGCCTTCTTCCTGATGCACCGGACCGAGGTCTATCTCGTCACAACGCCTCTTTTATTATTTAACCAATTTGTGTGCTGCAATGCCCGGTCCGACAGCTTCTTTTTCACGGTTTCGTCCGTCATGATAATTCAACCAGGGGGCCCCCACATTTTCAATAACGAACATCCATTTAATAAAATTCATTATCAAAAATTAATCCCTGAAAAATGAAAAAAAACAATTACAAGTAATCATTATAAGTAAATCATACAGACAGTGTATACGATTTAACAAGAAATAAATATTTTTTTAACTCAACAAAAATATTTATAACATAAACAAAATGAATAGTTGAAACTGTATTGTATAGTTTTGTATACGATATGGGAGAGAGTATTTGTATATGAAATATGATAAATTGTGGTAGACGATGTGTCTAAAAGAAGGAAACTGTTTTGTGTTACAGGTTGCAAGATCAAAGCTCTTCGTGCGAAAACCAACACGTACATCAAAACACCTGTACGCGGTGAGGAGCCCGTGTTCGTGGTGACAGGACGGAAGGAGGACGTGGCTCGCGCCAAGCGCGAGATCCTTTCAGCGGCAGAGCACTTCTCTCAGATCCGCGCGTCGCGGAAGAGTTCCCTGGGCGCGTTACTGGGCGCACCGCCCGGGCCACCGGCCAGCGTGCCGGGGCACGTGACGATCCAAGTGCGCGTGCCCTACAGAGTTGTGGGTCTGGTCGTGGGGCCGAAGGGCGCGACGATCAAGCGGATCCAGCACCAGACGCACACATACATCGTGACACCGAGCCGCGACAAGGAGCCGGTGTTCGAAGTGACCGGCCTGCCCGAGAGCGTGGAGGCCGCCAGAAGGGAGATCGAGGCGCACATCGCGATGCGCACCGGCGCCGGACCCGGCATGGAGGAAGTGGACCTGCTCGGCGCCCTGTGTCGAGGCGGACTCGGCTCGATCCTCAACTGCCTCGACTCGTCCAGCACGAACGGCTCCAACAACTCGAGCGGTGCGTTCTCCAGCAGCGGCAGCTGCAGCAGCTCGTCCAGCAGCTCCGGCGCGCCCGGCCTCAACGACCTCGTGGCCATCTGGGGCGCCGGTCTGGAGCGCGACGAGGGACTCGGCGAGTCGCCGTCGTTCGAATCGCAGACGGCCTCCGCCTCTTCGATCTGGTCGTTCCCGTCGGTGACGCTGCCCTCGCGGCCCTCGCCCCCGGCGTCCGCGAGTCCGGTCTCGCCAACAGACTCGCTGCTCGGCGGCGTCTCCAACAAGCGCGAGTGCGTCGTCTGCGGGGACAAGGAGGTGACCGCCGCACTGGTGCCCTGCGGCCACAACCTCTTCTGCCTCGACTGCGGTAACCGCGTCTGCGAGAGTCCCGACCCGACCTGCCCCGTGTGCTCGAGGCCAGTGCTCCAAGTGCTGCGCATCATCAACTAAACCCACTCAGCGACACCGCAACGCACAACCGTGACACACTCACACATACACACACCTTTTTCTTATTCCAACAACACAACGCTGCCGCCGCTGCCAACCGCGAGGAACCTTCTTTAGAATTATTCTATTCAACAATCAACCCGGGAATGAAGCCGTGGCATCGTACATGTTCCCGTCGACCGGATACAACGAATCAACGATTAACAAAAGGACCGATCTGAGCAGCGACATCCAGTTGCCCGGGCCACGAGCTGCGCGCGTCCAACTCGACGACGCACCAACCATTTTTTCAGGGACGGGTTCTCTTATATACGAATATTTATATGACAAAATATAAATCCAAGCATGAGTATTCGTTCGACGGTTCTCGAGCGAGCTTATTCTTTCATTCACACGGGGACATATTTTGTATCTCTCTTTTGTCGCGTCCGAGCGATGCACGCAGCTTCGTGCCAAAAACAAAAAATGAATCCATGCGATCCTGCGATTGTAACTCCCTCGGAGACTAGTTATTTAACGAGTTAAGATTCTTAAAGTCCCCCGTCATCGGTAGCCCCGCACACACCTCCTCCGAGTAGGGATAACGTCGATGCATGTAACCTTTTGGTTTTTCCAAACGTATTGTATTACACTATATTATTATATTATATATAAACTACACGTACGTATACATTATATCGGAATACAGAGATGACAAAATGAAGAAATGAGGGAAAAAGATATATCACCGCCGTCTCTTCGGTGGAGGATCCGCCGCCTTTTTGGTTCGCCTCTCACATCCACCCAAATCAACCCTCGTCCTCGCAAAGCTCCTGCGCACACGACTCCCCCAGCGCACACAGCCACTTTCGCTTCTCGAGATAATAAAAAAAGAAAAAAAAACAAGAAGAATGAACCGTTATTATGGTAATAATAATAGTATTGAATTTTTACAATTTTATTGAAAGTCTGATTAACGAACTCGCGCTCACAGCGACCAATAACGATTGTTTGAAGGCGAAGTACACAAAGCGACTGGCTGTGTGTGTGTCCGCGGCTGTTTCTGTGTGTGCGCGAACCAAAACGGCTGGATTGTCTCAGAGGCTGGGCGGTACTTTTTTCGATTACTTTTTTTTTTGCGTTTTTTTTTCTGTGGGAAAAGAAATTTTTCTCCTCGTCGAAATACTATTTTTTTTAGAAATTTTCTTTTATTTTTGTATCATCCCGTTTATTTCTCTACGTTCGTGGGTTGCCGCGATGTATATTTAATAACGACATGACATAATTGTAACTCTTTAAGGCCGAGTCGCGGGATAAAAAATGAAAAGTATTGATGAAAAGATGATGATTATAATAATGAACGAATAGATGATTAAAATAACGGTGCCCCAGACCACGTCGCGACGTAAGGAATGGACTTTCGGCGCTGTGACTTGGAGCATGCGCGAGCGTTTTTTCATGATAAATATTTTTTTGTTCTTATATCTTGTCTGTATGCGCTGCGGGTCCTTGGTTAAAACGAGGCATTGGCATTTTTGGATTACAATGTGTATTATTGATTGTGACGCTCGCGTAAGCTCAGGAGACGAATCTTGTCAATGTTTTTTGTGTTGGTTCTATATTTTTTTTATATATATCTATGTTTACGATGTTTAAAATTAGTTGATTATAGGATTTATATTACGCGTAGTAGTTTCATTTTTATATATCTAATCGGATTTCTATTCTCTATTGATTAATCTTAACCGTTAGTTTATTCGAGTCTAAGCTGTGACGATGAGCGGCACGTGCCGCGAATACGAACTTGTTTTGTTGTCATAATTTTATCTACAAATTCTTATGCGGATTTCTTGAAATGAGAACAATTTATTTACATTGAGTTGTCGATATACTTGTAATTAGGTAATATTTATTTTTAATATAAAAGATGAAAAAATGATGAAAACAAAAAAGTCAACCAAATTCGGTGCGAGATTATTGATCATTGATCGTGGAGACAGTTGCGAGATTCGGATCGTGGATGTTGAAAGAGAGCGAGAATGTAACGATAGAGCGAGAGAGCGAGCGAGAGAGAGAGCGAGAGAGCTGTACTTAATGAATCTCACAAGTGTTACGCTTTTTTAGATTGTTGTACGATTGAAGTCAATGCAAAGAAATATTTTTATGATGAGATATAAATAAAAATGGTTAATGGAAATATAAATAAAATGAAAATAAGACGAAAGAATATGTGTTTTATCGAAACAAATCGATGGCATTATTTATGACGATTACACTCTAACGCATTCCAAAGGTATAAATATATTTGTCGCCATTTCTTAAAGCTGGTGACGACCGGCGGGGCACCGTACTCGTTATCGCAACAACTCTTGTGTTCTACCTTTTTTTTCACTATCGCGCGTCAACCCCCTTTCGTTCTTGACTCTTCCTTCCGACGCGATCTCACGATACGAAAAAGAAAGCTACACACGAACACAAAACCATCCCCCGAAATAAAACACACACCACGCATTCATTTTCGCATTTTTACATTCACATAAAAAAAAAACAAATTTTTAATCTGGTTATAAACTATAAAAGACGATGCTTGTAAGATGTTACATTTAAGTTGAAAGCAAAGTGAATTCTATATTTTTTCTATGTTAAGTATAAACAAAATGACAAAACAAAGAACATTAAAATGTTTAATTAAAAAAAAAACGGTGATGACATACATACATATTATATATTTATAGGTACTCTCCTTAGCATTTCACGTTCCGATCTCAACCTTCTCTCGGTTCGAACAAACATAGTCATCAACATTTTTTTTACTTTTCGTACTGCCAAATTCTGATTTGAAAACGTTCAAGTACTTAATGTTAATAGATATGCAATGCCGGAACATACACTTTCTTGTCAATTTTGTTCTTGTCAATCAATGATTCGTCACCAGGAGAGGGTTGAGAAAACAAATTAATATATTAAAAGACCAAGTAAGAATCTATGTGAATATAAATATATATGTATATTATACATATATATTGAATCATAAAGTGAGGCAAATTTTTTCGATCCATTCAATCGTCTATGGGGTAGAAGCTTTTACCGTACGTAAAGTTACTAGTTCACGGACAAAATGGGATGAAGGCGGGACAAGTGAAAGGGAAAAAATAAATAAATAGCAAAAGCAGCTATCGAATAAGAATCCGTATGAAATATATACCGTATACATGTAGATCGTGCAGATTAATGTTATTCACTTCTGTATTAGTCTGATAGAATCACGGTACGACAGGGAGATGATCGACAGCGGTGTTTTGGCAGGGGGATGGGTTCGTTTTTTCGTCCGCTAAGTGAACATCGCGGGAACGGCGAGGCCAAGAAAAAAAAATCATAAACCATCAAGAAAAATGAAAAAAAGAACAATTCTCAACCTGTAGATACATAAGATTGTAATAATAATTAATAATATATTTATATTATATATAAACGCTATAGTGAATATATCGGAGGAATGATGCGGACGAAAGCTGATAATCTATATTATTTATATATATATAAATATTATATATATATAAACCAGAAAGCATACACAAAATATTATATTATATATATATATAAATATATAATTAATACAACTCATGCTCGAGAGTTTCTACGTGTAAAAACTAAGGATGAAAAAATGAGGAAAAAATAAATAAAAAAAAAAAAAACTATGATTAAGAACGTTGCGTTTAGGCGCAAAGAAAGAAAAAAGAAGTTGTGGGACTTGAATGATGGGTGTTCGAGGCGCCAAGGGCGGTTGCCAACGGTTTTTCTCCAGAACAGAATCGCTAGGTAGATCGAGCTTCTCAACATCTCACAAGTGTTTTCCCCGCGCGACGAGGCTTAGCCGCGAACCTCCGCTAGACGACGGTTTTGGCCGGGGTTCCGGCGCGAGGCGGAATTATCGTTCCCGGCATCGCACAAATCCACGGGGAGTCAATCGAAAACAAACAAAAAATAACATAAAGTTGTCGAACGTTGACAATACGCAGTTTCGTTCCCTCGTGTCATTTTTGTATACGTTCAGTCAGGTACCTCACTCAGGCTCCCATTTTCTCTCGTGACTTGATTCATCAGCGGCGAAAACCTACGAGTAATAATTTTATCCAATAATCGTAACTCTTAAGCGGATTAAATAGCCATTGGCTGTGACCGATAACTGCCACTTTTTTAATAAAAGAATAAAAACGTTTAGTGAAAAACAAAAACCGAAAAAAAAACTTGCGACAAAAACAAAAAATGAAATGAAGAATAATCAAGTAATTTTAAACGCGAGTGTAAAAGCGAAAAAAAAATTGGAAATAGAAATGAGGACACTTAAGGAGGGCGCGAGCCGTGATTTTTCAGTGGGACGTGATTTTTTCGGTCTGCGAAAGAGAGGAAAGAGATTTTCGTCCGGCTGAAAAATTGTCGGGTTGCGCGCGCGAAGCTGCGAGAAATTGATGTTGACGCGCGGAGCAGGCATTAGCGCCCATGTCCTTTGTTTTTTGTAGCCCCTTGCGATTGTGAATTAGAGGAAACGAGCCAAGTAAACTGATTAATGAATTTCAATATGAAGTAATGATAATCTATCGTAAAAGCAAAAAATAAAAAAAATGACAAAAAAAAATAATGCAGGTGTAGCGTGTGACGCGAGGTTTATATTAAATAGTAGAATGTGAAACACGACGATACATATCTCAAAGAATAATAACTAAACGTAAGCGAATTATAGAGAGTTAAACGGGGGGAAAAATAATAAAAAATTAATGATGAGATGAAAGAAAAAAAAACACTATGTAGATTTAAAACGAGTACATTAGGGATAGATCGTTGTTGCTTGATTTAAGTGTATTTACTACGTTATTACATTGCATAGGTATATTATTATTATATTATATTATTGTTTGGTTTTAGTTGCGAGATGCTTTTGATTCGGGGACCACCGAATTTTGGACCCGGAATTTTTTAATGATAGAAAAACTTGGGTAGTCGAAATGTCGTCTCGTTTTTGAGTCAACAGCAACTTGCAATTAAAAAAAAAAAGAATCATTACAAGATGAATTACAAAAGAAATACATTTTTCCACATTTGCAGACAAAATTTTATTATTAATTTATAGCATAGTTATATCGTGATTATTATTATATTATATTATCATATTTTAAGTCATAGATTTTGCTTATTATTACAATCATGAATGAGACGCGTAAGGTTGACCGGTAATGCGAAAACGAAAACGAAATCCTGTGCAGTTAAAGTTGAGTTTTGTTTATAAAATGGTGAAAAATGCAAATTATTGTAACGATTTCAACAGATGGTGCAGCGGGTCAATCGTTCGCGTATTGTCGTAGTGAGAGATTGAAAGGGAGGAAAAGAAGTCAGGTCAAAAATGAGGCGTAGCTCATACTTTTTTGTTTGTTTTTTTTTCGTACAATTTCTTATTTCCTTCTCTGTTTTGTTCGTTAGGCTATCGATCAATGGATAGTGATTGAGATATGAGTGAGAACGTTTGAATATCTAATATATTATATAAACACACATATATTATAAATATATATTATATACGTTTGTACATTGCGAATATATACAAATTTATAGATCTATGGTCGGACGATCGCGGATGAAAATGCTCGACTTTTACGTATAGACCTTAAATAAAAAGGAACACGTTCGAGTGACTTTTTCCAGCTTGACAAAATGCTCGATCTACTTACTTGAACGAAAAAGACACAAAAAAAAGATGATACACAAACTTACACGAACGTAATTACTTAAAGAAAAACTACACGCCAGATAAATGATTAATTAGCGATGAGAAATAAGCGGAGGAGAATAAAACGATTTTTTCATTAACGTTGAATTAATAAGCAAACTTCGTAGCTCGCTCGAATCAAACGTTTATAATGAACGACGAGAGAAAAGAAATGCAAATGAAAATTCAATCCGAATTTCAACGGGATCTGTCCAGGTTCAATTGATGTCTTGTAAAACCCATCCGATCGTCAAATTATTTTGTAATTTAACTAGCGCGTAATTGATAAATTATAACAATTGCAAACGGTATAGTACGTATTATTATATAAACGTTAATCACGAGATAAACACGACTCGACTCAAGACTTATAAGGCATCTCATAAGATGTAACTTACGAACTCAAATATAAAGAGAGAGAGTGAGACAAATTATTGAATTAAAAAAGAAGAAATTTTTGAATTATTTTGTTACGTGAATAAAAATTTTTTATACGAAAATGAAAACCAAACTGTTTCTTTCTGAGTCGTCATCGAATCCCCCATTTCATCCTGGTCTCAAATTCTCAAAAGTCTCATAATCATTCTCTCGACGTTAGAACCGAGTCAACGACGTTGACTGTGCCTATTGATTTGCAAGTCTTTCCGCGCGATTCTCAACGAGCAATTGACGTTGAACCGGGACATTTCCCGAATTAGACGCTGCGCGGCTACGAGCAGCTCTCAGCCCACAAACTCGATCTCAGATGCGAATGAATGACAAAACGACGTTAGTCTCTTTCCTAGAGCGACAACCCCCCCTTTTTCATCGTCCCCGAGTCCTCATCCTCAATCCTTCTCAGCTCTGACCAACTATTTTTTTTCTCATCCCGGTACTAGATTTAGGCGTAAACTTTGCTCAGTCGCGTTTCGCATCGCAGATGCGACCGCTGGTCTCAGTTGGGAAGGAGTCATCCACCACCCCTCCGAAATTCGTTTGTCAAGTCGTCCTACATTACACTTTTTTTCAAACTTTTTTTTTCGTTTCTCATTTTTGTTTCCCATCTCGTGGATTAATAAGTAGGTTTAACTTGGAAGGCAGATAGTTATTGTTCGATGTGCGTTAGTCAGTGAGCGAATAAGATGAGTAATAAAATTAACAATTAAAATCGAAGGGGAAGAAAAAGCCTGCTCCGTTTCGTCTAAGTCATGTGCGTCAGGAAGGATCCGTAAAGTGAAGGCAACCGCCCGATAAGAAAAAAAACTATAGAATCAGTATTTCAGTATATTAATATTAAATATCGTAATAATCAAGGGAAGAAAGAGACAGAGTAGATGGGCATATTTTTGGTTTCCTATTGGAGGAAGAAGAAAGGCGATGGCACTGAAAGAGATAGTGATGAAATTTAAATGCAAGTGGTATAAAAAAAGGGAGGAGAAAAATTAATTAAAAGAAAAATGATAGCAGTGGGAGTGGGCCAGTGCGGAGAGCAAATACTCAGCGTTGAATTTTTATTTTTGTGTTCCGTGAGAGAGATTTGCACGCGCAGGATGTGAATATTCAAAAAAATAAAAAACAAAAAAAATAAAAATAAACAAGAAGAACAAAAGTCTGATTAGAGTTTAATCCCCGATGTTATTCGTCGGTCGCGATTTTCGGGCAAGTCTCATTCGCAAGCCGCGATTCAAACGATAGCGGACGAGTATTTGCTCACGACGAACATATAACACATTTTTCACTCAGACACTTGCATAGTCATAATCGACGCAACAAAATAAAAAAATGGGTGGGAACCAACGGCGAACTGATAAACTTCTTCTTTGGATTTTCGATCAGGGAAAAGAAGTACATCTGTATAGACATATGATGAGCATTAAAAATTTATTATCATCCATCACGTATTCGATGTTGTGCGTAGTGATTTTTAAATTAATAAAAAAAGAAAATAGAGAGAGAGAGTATAAAGATTTAAAAGTATTTTTAATAATTTATCGTCGTCATTTTTCTCTTAATACATAAGGAACAAAGTTTTTTGAAAAATCGAAAAATAAAAAGAAAAAAAAAGTGAAATAATAATAAAGATTAAAAAAAATACACAGTCTCGCTGCTAAGAATTTCGTGTAGTTTCCTATATGTCGGGCACCAAAAAACAACCCGCGAATTGTTTTGTCAAGCCGAATTTCTTCCAGTCGCTGATTGAAAATGTTTGTTTTCTTAAAGATGAACTTCATTTATTGAATTTTGTCCACCGTCTGCGTTTCCGCGAATGATTTCTGGTCGACTGCATTTCGTTCAGTCCGTCGCGCGAGTCTTTGAACTCTCCGATGGACGAACCGACTGACACACTTTGCATTTACGTAACCCAACGATTAGCTGTCTTCGTTTCTTCTTTATTTTTTTCTTGTTTATTCAAACTCAAACATTTTTCCTCGTTCTGCAATGGCTTTTTTTCTCTTTTTTTTTCTCAAGTATGATTATGATACTTTGGCCAATGTTATAGCGATCATCGAATTTTATGTAGAGTTACAATATTATATTTATCTGTATTTATTCTCTGTTTTGGGATTTTTCTTGTTTCGAACGCCATTTCATTGTATTTACTGTTTTTTTATATTACAGAAAAATTATAAAGACAAAGTTGATTTATATTGAACGAAGAGAGGATGGATGGAAAAAATAATTTTAGACGGGAGATAAGCTGGGAACGATAGGGCGTCGATTCGAATGAATTAAAACATTTGATCAATTTTTTTTTTTTTTTGAGAATTATGAGTTTGGGCATTAAAAAAGCGATTTTGAAAAAAAGCGAATGAATACAAAAACGGACTTGATTCGTCAGCGAATTTCGGCGTGAATGTCATACGTGAAGATGAATTTATAGATTTATTATATATGACATAATATATTTTACGTACGTATATGATTATATTATATATATGAAAAAGCATTGATACATTAAATACTTACGTGTCTTGGTCTCAAAACCGCAAGGATACACTCAACGGCACATAAGTTTATAAATATAAATAAGTAAATGACAGACGAAAAAAAAGTTGAAAAAATTATATATGAAGATATAAATGGATGAAAGGTTATATCACTGATGCGTAATTGCAAACTGGTTATATGAGAATGAGAAAAAAATGGATTAAATACATAGACATATATTATATATATCGTCGTGAGTGTGTGTGTGCGAGTTTAAGAGAGTAAGACGAAAGTTAATCTTATTATTTTCGTCCCTATTTTTGTTCACTCTAATTTTCGTCGTGCGTGAAACATTAACACGTGTGAAACTACGAGATAGACAGAGGAGAAAAGTAAGAACAAAAAAAAAGAGAGAGAGAAACAGAAGTGCGAGTTTATTATTTTCTATATTTTTTTATTGTAATTTTACGGACATAGAATATAATATATTATACCAGTAATATTGTAATTTTTCGCTTGACTGTGTGGCGAACTAGAGAGTATATAGACAGAGAGGAAAAAAATCGGTGAAGAAAAAAGTGTTTTTTTTTTCGATCGCTCGGTGCAAAGATCCGCAATAAAAAAGGAAAATTTCATAGTTTCACACAAAAAGTAAAGAAAAAAAAAGCTCTACATCGTTTCTAACGTGTTAAAGCTGTCAGTGTACGAGAGCGGAAGATAATTATAATTATATTATATTACTTATTACGGATATTTAAATATATATAGGATGATTTGAAATAATCAACTATGTGCACTTAGATTGTCCTCCCTAAGTTGTGTTTCGTTGCGTTCTGATTTGTTGTTTGTCTTATGTTTTTGTGTTTTTTTAAGCCCCCCTCTCCTTTTGCTCAATTTTTTCGGTCCGTGTACACTTTGCGAGCTCACGTCGGAACCTAAATAAGAATACAAAATTATCAAGACAACGTGACCACAAAAAATAATAATAATAACAAAACAAAAACAATCCGAAATCATGAAAACAGAGGTCACACCAAAAAATGATGAATTTTTGCATTTCCGTTCGGGCGATTGTGTTCTGCAGCTTTGCAATTATTTGTTTGTTTCATGGCTACACCATTTTGTATATATGTTATGTGTCTTGTGCTACTCGAACACAACAGTCCGAATCGTCTTCGTCGTCTGATTCAGAAATCAGAGGAAGTGCAGAAATGCAAATTCAACATAACCAACCAACTGTCGCGCAACTTTGAGCGTTTACCCCTTGACAATTTTTTTGAACTTTTTTTTAATCAACGACGATGATATTACCAATCGAATTGTATTCTGACAAAGTATTCGAAAGAAAAAATTAATAAGCGCCATAATTAATCGATAATTTACGTTAGTTATTCTTATTGTCATATATATTTATATATATGCATAAGTATATATGAATATATAACTTAGTCGTTTATTTTTGTATTGCAGATGCTATGTTTTTATTGTAAAGAAAGCTGAAAAAAAATGAACAGAATATTGAAATGAAACTCAATGACTATCTCCATATGGGCTTTCCTCGTACACTCATATACGTATATGTTTCCTTATGATTTCTCGACACGCAAATTATCGTTTTTCTATAAATATGAAATCCTGCGAGTGAACATTCGTACCAAATATCTTATAACGAGAGATTGCCAACAAAACAGAAGAAAAAGAGAGGAAGAATACAAACACTAAACATAATGAAACTGTAATAAAATGTTACGCAATTTTTGTAAAACGCTTGTTTTCATTTGGTTTTAATTTTTTCACTTCATCCCCCTTTTCTCATCTTCTTATTTTTTTTCTTTCAAACTTTTAAGTTTAAGTCAAAATTTTAAGTTACAAATCACTCCTACAGTTCGAGCCATCTGTCAATTTAAGTTATTCCTACAATATAATTTAAGTTATTTGGATTCTCATTTTATTCAGATAAGTATTGATTTCCTTATTATTTTCGAATCACGTCCTCAGCTTCTAATTTGGTTCTCAATTTGCAACCGACGATTTTATAAATAATCGTCAGCGTTGTGTACCGAGCTATTGGCTTTTTTCATTATTATTATTTGTCGCCGGGAAAGCGCTCACGTTTTCTATATCCACCAGACATAATGCGAGGGAAGCCGAGTAAAACAATGGTCTCGTAGAGCCAATGTGGGCGGTTATTGTTACCCGGGCATTGTATCACGTGGCGAAATTGCGGGGATCCTTAGATTTCTTTCTTTTTTTTTCAAATTCGTACTTGCGGCTGCTGATTACACACGTGTAATTGTGACGCGATCGTTCGACTGATTGTTTAAAAGTTACCCGTGAAAAAAAAACGTCTGTAGCACATCTGCCCCTTTGTAAATACCGAGGATTTATTTTTGCAAACCTACGATGGTATTTTTGTAAACCCGAAGAAATGAAATGAGATAAAAAAAAAAAACAAAGAAAAGAAAACTTGTTTTCGATTAGTCGTGTAAGAAGCATTTTTGGAAGTTGCCTCTGTAGCTTAAGCGGCGTCCCCCGCGACGATTCGGGGGCACTTGTAAGTGCTCACCATGACGATTACTCGCTTTGTCTTTGCGCGTCGCGTGTATGGCTGCGCGCTATACAAACATACCGAGCTTCGAATATGTAATGGGGTATTCGCAGGGGTGAGGGGGCGTGACCGTTTAATTGCGCGACTTTTTCTTAAATTTAGATTGCAAATTTTGTACAGTACTGTACTACGGTAGTGTGTATTTTGTGAATAAACAGAGAAACTAAACGTCTCCGGATCGCAAGAGACGATAATTTATAACGCCGCTAAATTGCACAAAACCGTCGCGCCATCTACAGTTACACCTCGGGCGAACGCAAGTTACGAATAAAAAATCAAGTTACTTCGTGATCCCCGCAGTGACTATGAGTTATTGTTAAGCGACTTTTGGAAAGAGTGAGAGAGAGAGAGAGAGTCTGCGGTCACGGAATGGAAGTTTCGTGTTCTGCAAGTGGGTACTTTTGGTCGCACAAATTTTGGTTGCGGACTTGTGATTGTAAGCGGGTTAAATGCGAGGGGTGAGAGCAAAGTGGATGTATTAGCTTTACACGCGGACTGTATATCAATATGCGGCAATAAAAAATGTGTGCTACTCGTGGCTATTTTTATTCACGTCATATCTATACATTGTAGAAGAAACCACATTCTCAGAAGTGACCGCAGACCAAAAAACTCGCAGATCAATGTCTGGATCTGAAAAACCTTCAAATATATATATTTTTTTTCCAATCTTTCATAAACCGAGATTCTAAAAAGTAATATTTTTAGATCACGTTAAATAGCACTTTAAAATCGCCCACATTTTCCTCAGTTTATTAATACAATTTTCACGTGACATCTGCACCAGGAAAACTTTCCTCGGATCGCAATGTAAATTTTGCAAATTCGCAGATCAGTGTCTGGGCCGTGACAGTTTCAATCTTTCAAACAGTATCAAATTGTGTCCTCGCCTAATTTTTTCGAGCGTACATTTTTCGTTCAATTCGCTGATACATTTTAAACCCGACATCCGCATCGGTGTGAATTTGCAAAATGAAAAAAAAAAAAAAAGATCAAAATGTAAAGTGAAAAGTCTTTATAATTTTCAACCAAAATTTTAAGGCTCGAATGAAAGAACCATAAAAATCCGAGAGGAAGGGTAAAAAAATGTGCAAACAGTTGAAATTACTATAAATTCGCGTGCTAATTGGGACAATCCGCGATGACGTCTTGCGCGCTAGGGTCCACGACGTTGAAAGAGCTTCCTGTCACATGGCCGCGCCGATCAATGACCGCGCGAATTTTTCACCGGCGACCTGCGCTACGTCTGCGTACGCCGCTCGATGATCGGACGGAGACGGAGAAACGAGCGGGAAAGCGCCGCGACCCGCTGCAAGGGCTGTTGGCCGTTGGGATGGCAACGTCGCATTGCAGCGTTGGGGTTGCGGTCGATGCCGCCGGGAGGGTGCACGGGGTGGCTTGCCAGTCGTCATCCGTATAGCATAGGGTTTGATGCCGCGGGGAGGATTGTGGGTGCAAAGTGCTTACAGGGTGGTTTGAGGCCGAAGCCTGTGCTCCCCGTTAAACATACCATATCTACTCTTTTACCCTCGTCATTGGCTTGCCAGCCTCCATTCTCTTTTCTTTCTACCAGAGGCTGCCAGCGCCCTCTGCATCAAATCGATATCGCGCAAGATATAACAGCGATAGGCTCAAAACCAAATTCAACGATCTAAAAAAAGATCGCTCTTTTAACCCTTTCGATTTTTTTGCTATTTTTAATCCAACTGTCGATTGAAAATTATTGTTATAAAAAGCTTTTGAGGCTTTTTAACATGCACCATGAGAATCGACAAGTCATCTTTGTCCGATTACGTTACCGATTTTTGTTGATGATTTGTATGTTTGGTAATCGACGGGATATGTTTTTGAAAATGTTTGATGTAATATTTGGCAAGCACATTTTTAGATGCGATATCAGTTACGCCCTCTATTGACGTCACAAGTTGAGGTAGTCCAATTAGACCGTGACTATCGATTTCGGAAACGCGACGGTCGATTGTACAAAGATCGAGTGGACTTTCAAATTCATCAATACGCCGAGACGGTTTCTCTTCGTATGCGCCATTTAAATAAATTACCATGAAAGAAGGGGTCGCGATTTTATTCGCAAATCGATCGAGAGACAATTTTGTACACGAGTCTAATTATATGCTGTGAATCGCAATCCGATCGCCAGCCGAAAAGTAAGCCGATCGGTCACCGATTTTTTCTTTTTCGTCCCGAGATCGGTAACAGTAAAAATCAAACTTCAATTAAATGGGAATAAACAAATTAAACAGCTGAAGAACCGAAAAAAAATGAAAGCCGATTTGAGTAATTCCGTCGAATCTGCTATACCGATTTTTTCCGTCGCATTAAGCAAGTGACATTTCGGATAATGCGACGATTATGGAATCGGTCAGACGTCGCCAGATCGCTAATCGGAACCCTTGAAGTCTTACAAGTGAGATTACCATCGTGCCGACCAACGCGAGGCGTTATATTTATCGTGAAAACGTCGCCGATTCGTCGCTTTTTTTTCTCGTCTTGGGGTGACCCTGGAGGTTAACCAAGGTCGGTCACACTGCCGAAAAATCGAGCTAAAATAAACCTATGTGAGGACTCGAAAAGCAAAAAAAAGCGCGCGTGTATTTGCAGATATGAATCGATAATTACATCTTTCTTTACAGCGATCAATTCTGTCCGTGACGTCGGCACAGCGGAGGTGCTTGAACCCGCGACTCAACTCTCGACCCGGCGCTTCGCGTCCCGGGAGGTCCTGCGCCATTGACACGCTCCCGAATCCGCTGGCCCATCGAGAACCGCTCTTTTTTTTCCCTCGCGAACGTTCGTATTATGCCGACACGCTAAATGTCTTGCAATTTCTCGGCCCCGAACGAGGGTACCATCGTATTGATCTTACCCTCCTGTCGCAACAGTTCCGTGCGCTCGGAGGAAAAAAAATCGTGCCAACATTCTTATAGCAAAAAATTCGATTTTCTCAGTTTCCATCCATTACATTTTCACTTTTCTCCTCACGTTTCCGCGTTTCCGCCCCTTTTCCTTCTTTTACGAGGATGTATCACAATTTTTTATCGGCAAAAATATTTCATCAAATAATTTTCCAATCAAATTTCATTGCTCAGAATTCTTGTCCATGAAAAATTGTGGCAAATAAAGTTTTTGTATAAAAAATTTGTTTGTGATAAGTTCTGCTGGTTCAAGTTGGGTAATAAAAAGTGGGATATTATTTTTACTTGAGACGCGATTGCTAAATTGCAAAACATCAAAAGCGAAATTAAAATCGAAGGGGCGATTGCTCTCTTAAGAAAACGCAGGTTTGCTCGCTCCAGTGACTTCCTGGACGAGCAACAATATAGGGTGTGTAACTGTTTCGCGTTTTGCTCTTCCTGGTGTTCCCTCTTTCCTGGGTCTCTTTCTTTTTCTTCATCCCTCTTGACGCGATCCCATCTCCCTCGTTTCGCTCTTTCCGCTTTCGGTCGATAACTTGTGGGAGTCGTGGTAGAGACGCGGCGACGCCCTAGCCAGCCACCCCCGTGTGCCATTGCAGTGATTCTCAACACACGACTATAACTTTTTCACACTCATTTTTCATCAACAATTTCTTCCAAAAATTTTTTCATCAATTCTTTTTCCCTCAATTTTTCCACTCCAAATTTGCAATTCTGATATTTACAAAATTGTAGATTGTCAATGTTTACAAATTTGTGAGTGTGAAACGTAAAAAGCCCGAATTTGAAAAAATTAAAAAGCGATAGAAAAAATGTTTGAGCTCGCAGAGTGAACTTAAATATCAGTTCTGAATATTTTTCTCGACTATTTGTGTGAAGTTAGACATGAGCGATTGGGAAATTAATTACAGGATCAATTTGTTCGATTATTTCGCAGATTAAACGCGATGCGGAAAGCTGCAGCGTGTGTGCTCAAAGAAAAAGTCGCACTGCTCCCTTTTTCTAAATGAGAAGAGCTGGAAAATTCATACCGCGTTAATGAAAGAGCGCGATTTCAATGCACACACGATGCGGCTTGTTCAGCACCTTTTTTAAATGAAATCGTACCTTTTGCGAGCGATAATTATTGAAATGACTTAGACAGACGAAAAAAGACGACGGAAAAATTTAAGTCGGAAAACATCACACGTACGTTAGAATGCGCGGAAAAGTTGCGAAAATAACCGCATCACAATCTGCGAAAAAAAAAGAACACGTTCGAGTAATTAAAACCCGGCGGAAAAAATAGAACGCGCTGACCGAAAAGCTGGTGCTTGATGCGCGAGATCAATTTTCAATTTGCATGCCAATTCATTCGCAGCGAGATTGATGCCGAACTGTGAGCCCTAATGAGATGACATTTTTTTTCGCTTTCCAACATTCCCTTTTTTGACCGTTGAAACTGTGAGGACAGTTTTATTAAGTGCGCGCGTAATTACAAAAAAAAAAAAGAAAGAAGTAAAAAAGAAAATAAATACTATATTTTTGATTACCGACTAATTACCGTGAAGTCGTCGAATGCTTTAAATTGCGCAATTGAATATTTAAACAAGTATCTCTTTTAGCGAAGACTTTTTCAGTCAACAAAAATTGTTTTTGAAAAGTGTCTTAGGTTTTTTTAATTCTGCTCTTATCATATGTTTATATGGATCCCATGTACATAAATACATGTCGTCGATTGTGAAGCAAAAAGAAACAGACAAAAAAATTAAAAAAAAAAAGAATAATAATTGTAATATTATAATAATGATAATTAATTATAATGATAAAAAAACAAACGTACTGATGCGGTGCGAGTATATAAACTACGCGGCGCGGTTTTCGTTCCACGAGGCGCGCCGCGTTCAGATTATTTATGCATAATTTAATGGCAATAGGTGGGGGACGCGCCAGGGGCGAGGTAATTTTTTAAAGTCATATAAGCAAAAGACAAAAAAATATGTAAAGAGTAATTAATTTTGTACTTTTTTCGTGCGCGTCGCGAAATGCTCAACAGAAATAATAATAAAAGATGAAGAAAAAAAAACACGAAGATGATTTAAACTAAAATAAAAAAAAGAAATGGAAATAAATAAAAATGTATCTATCGTATAGTACTCGACGTGATTGAGATCTCGGAGGGTCTTTCTCATGCGTGGAATTTTGTCTTATTAAAAAAGCACTTTGGTTTTCATGAAAGGAAAAGCGGATAAGAAAAACCATATAGTCTTCCCGAGGCAGGACTCGGGGCCTGGTCCGGTGTCGAGTTTGGCCAACCGACTTTCGATTCCACGACAGTTCGATTCACTAGCTACAACGATTTCTCTCATAGTACATCAAATTTATCACGGAAATTTGCAAAAAACAATTTTGTAAATTCCTCAAATATGCAAAAAGATGCAAATTCATATAGTAATTTGCAGAACGATGTTTTTTCCAAATGTTTGCAAACTTTTAAAAGATGGACGAATGTTTTTTAGCAAGTTTGCAAAAGACTGGAAAAAAGCAACGGATTAAAAGAAAACGGATACCGATATGAAAGTAGCCGAAATTTGGTCAGAGGCATCTTTCGGGCCAGGTCTCGTAGGCTTGATTCGATAAGTTTTTTCTCCCGGATCGTCGCGGGCTTTACGAATTGCCATTGATCACATTCAGTGCTTTGAGAAAGATAAAAAAAAATGTTGAGGAAGAGGGAAAGAAAACGAGGGAAAAAAGATGATACAAATGTTAGGTGCGTAAAAAAGGCGAAAATTGCAAAAGAACGGAGAAGACGAGTTTAAGAAAAGATAAGATCGATAAAGTTGGGGCGAGAGAAAAAAAAGGAAGTTGGCGAGAAAAAAAAAGAGAGAGAGAGAAAAAAAAATTAATGATACAAAATATTAATACCTAAATGCCCGGTTTATTTTTATATTTATTTTTCGAACTATGAAACGTTATAAAAGTTTAAAAAGTACTATTAAATTAAAAATATATGATGAATATTATATCTACACATCTACGTAAACAATATTATATGATAAACATTGACGATATTATAATATTATGAAGGAAAAAAAGGCAGGATGCAATTCATGTGTTTACAGATTGTATGATATATTATGATATTATATGATTATTATATAAAAATATATATTAAGTATTCGTCTACGACTCACTACAAATCCAGGCCGAAGTATTATATATAGGCGATCCTATTCCAGTACGCAACATCATTGATATGAATATGAATTAAATATATAACGTAAAAATATTAAAGAATATTTAATGTGAAACAGATACCATACATTTTGATGTAGTTGTCGTAGGCTTTTAGCTTATATCTCACGATGTCGAGTGAACAAAAAGTCGATGATGGATTTCAAAAGGCGCGCAGCAAGTCGCGAGGGAGGGCAAAGTTTTGCCAGGGTCATAGCATAAAGGAGCAAACAAAAATTAAATAAATAAAAAAAATAACATTACACGTTCATTCATTTTACAAGTTTACGCGCGAGGACTGATAAAATATAGTACTAACAAATCGTTAACAGTATATATTTCTTGTATGCAAGAGTTTTTAGCGCGTTCGATTAGATTCGTGCATCTTTCACTCGAGGTTTGACGTTTTGTCTAGTAAATGCACGGAAATGAGCTATTTTTAATCATTAGAACGGGACACAGCAAGTTACACATTCACACATTCCCCATACATACCGACACACAACACATTTCGAATCTGCTCGACTTTCCATTCGAATCAATTTTTTTTTTCATGGTGATATTCTGCAACAAACAATTTTTTTTTTCACTTCAAAATATTTACATTTTTTACGTAAAGAAATTAATCTTGAATATTTTTTTATACTTTTTTATAAGCAAACAAAAAAATGTTAAAGGTCAAAAAGAAATCAAGCAAAACGTATATACGAATTTCGCCACCAGGTGGCGCTGCTTGCATTGTCTCAAATAACCTCTCTATTTCATTTTCATCGTAACTTTTTACTAAAATGTTTTTAATTATATAAAAATGGCTTTATATTATCATGAAAAAGGAAAACCTTAGCTCGAGCAGTTTAATGAATATTTCGCGTGGCTGGTGATGCGAAATTATTATTTTCTAATATGGTTGTAATAGCGTCGCGTGTGCCGAACCGAGTCGCCCGGCAACATAACCAAAAATATGTCAATGAAAATTTATCCGGGCAACGCGGCGGTGGCGCTCGCGTCGCATCATGGTATGATCATGATGAATCGTGATTATGAGTGATTACATAATCTTAAGCAACGTACTACTCATAAAACATAGTTTATACCGCATAATATATGTATATTCAACGTTAATTTGTATATAATGATATATTTATATATAATACCTATGCGATTAGCTTTCCGACTGATTATTATCGTAATGTCAAGATAAAAATGAGAAAAAAAATGAGTGAAACAAAAACAAAGTAATAAATTATGTGAGAGGTATATGAAAACAAACAGTTGTCGCTTTTTTTGGACGCCCTCTCGCAGTGCAAGGAGACCGTCGCGAAGCTATCGGTTATAGAAAACAAAAAAAATATATAAAAAGAGCCAAAGAACAGACTGACAAATTTATACGCGAAGGCGGTGTTTTTGGTTTTGATTTCAGAGGCCTTCGAACCCCCCTCACCCTCTTCGACTTTAATCAGTCTTCTTGCACCGAGAGACAGCGTCTGCATTATCGGAGTTCACATCTCAGCCGTGAATCGTATTGCGCTTCTTGTAATGCTAAAACCGTTTTTGTACTTTCAAATCGTGTTCAAGTCTATCGATTCATTTTCTGAGAGTTTATATACGTTCCACGGATATTGGAGTACGATCGCATCTCCTTACATTATTTTTTGTTTTCTTATCAAAAAATTGCCATACCGCGAAAATTTTGGTAAAACCAATTTTCGAGCGCTCCAAAAAATATGTAAGTGCAAAACTAAAAAGAAGAAAAAAAGAAACAAGACAAAGTCACTGTCAAATGATGACAAAAATGAAACTGAAAAAAAAAGATTAAAAATGTAAATGCCTATAATTCGGTTAATCGAGATCTGGCGCTTCGAAGAATCGCTCTAAACTAATCTGAAAATGTATTTTTGATAAATTATGTTAAGTATTAGAAATCGCGTATACTATAAAGTTGTCTAAATTCTAATGTTACGGTAATTAGTGAACGAAAAAAAATTAACGAGAGAAAAAACAAAATTTGGCGCGGCGATCGAATCGCAGGGCAGTCATTGGCAATTCGAATTTTAATTGCGGTGATTAAAATTCGACTCCAATCATGATTTCATGACATGCGAGCGTACGTTCGGATTCACTATTTTCTCGCGGTTTGTATCTTCATTGGTATATAAGCTTTTTCGTTGCGAACGAAGGGCATTCTTCAAAGGAGTCAAGTAAATTTCAAGTGCAAGTGAAAATTCATACACAAAAGCATTTGTACAATGTTTTTTAAAAGAACCACGTGCTCATACAATGTATTCGAAAAAAAAAAACTTAGCTCGATAGAATTATCAGTCAGAAGTGTAGGATGCCTAGATTTCACGAAAAACGAATCTCAACTCGAAAAATAGTACCGGTGAAAAAAACGACTAAATGAAAAATAAAGTAAATAAAAATAGGAAAACCACAAATGATAAGAACAAAAATGAAAAAAAAAAACTTTACAAAAAAAAAGAAAAACACAAAGACTTGAGTTTTTTCATCCTTAACTATTTTTCGAATTGTAACAATCAAGCAATGAGAATTATTTTCATTCCATCTGACACTCAAAAGTAAGATCTAAACGATAACTATAATGATAAATGGTGTGAAGGAAATTAGTGCGTTTCACTTTTTAAAGAGAAATAAAAAATGATAAAATCAATCTAGGGACTAGGGTCGAGTACTGTTATTAAATAAGTCGTATTTCGAATCAATAAATAATTACTAGAGCATCCAGACGACTGCATTTTTCAAATCGAATTTAACGAGGAACACACACTTTTTTAGTATGGAAAAAAAAATTCGTAATGTTAAGGTGAGGCAGAGTTATCAGATGCATGATGTAGGCGTCGCGAAAATCGCATTCGCAAAACGATCACACGACACAAAATTTTCACAACTACGAAAAAACAAACATCCCATTTCAAATCGCGGATTCAAATTTTTCCACGACACACGTAACCCTTTTCACGAAGTATAGTTAAGGCCTAAAAATCTGAATGATGTAACTCACTAGGGTGGTAAAACAAAATATTCGTGCCGCATTGGGCACAGCTATCAATTGTCATCATACTGTAGAACGTAACGAAAAAAAAAGTAAAAAAATAAAAATAAAAAAATGTACGACCATCTGGTGCACCCTTGTGCACCGGACAGCTCTTTCGTACACCTAGATTTGTAACGGTTAACCTATGATTAGTACGTAGTACCCTATGCGAAGAAAAACGATGTTTGACACAATTTCTCAACAATTTTACAACGTATCTCATGATAGTATCTCTTTGAATCATAATCATGCGCGGTTTTGCGGGGGGCAGCGCGATCAGCAACGCTCTGCCCTGCAGAAAACCCCCTCTCGGTGTTGGTTGAATGTCTTTTTCTCCGTGTATGGACGTAGTCGTGTTTACGAAATTGTCTACTATTCACCAAAGAGGTCCCAATCAAACTCTGAGAATCGGTGCACTTTTCGAATTAATCTTCCCCCCTCCTCTCCCCTCCCCCTTCTCCTTTTATCGTTCGTCAGCATACTTAGCTACAATGCGAATCGTCCTATCGTCGTGTTTCCCGGTGTTACGTGTTAACAACGCGTTTTCATTACGAAATTTTAAAGCAATAAAGATATAAATTTAAACGAAAAAAAAGTACTTTCAAGGTAACTTTAAGGTGTTTGAACAAAACTACGGTTTGACAAAAAAAAACAAACAAACAGAAGATGAGACGACGGGGAAAGTTGCGGGCAAAACTTCGAGTACGATCTTTTGTTTCCGTCGCAGAAAAGAATCTTAACTAAAAATTTGTAAATTGCAAAAAAATGGCAGTCTGAGAAAAAGTTAATCTGATCGTAATTCTTTTTGTGACGAGGACAATGAAGAACTTGAAAACTTTTGCTCGGTTGAAAAAAACTAAAAAGAAGAAAAAAATTAAAAAAACAGTCGGGACAGAACACATGTATTTGGTCGACGGCTTTTCGTACCCCATTTTCAAGATATCATTTTCGTTTTGCGGTCCTGCCCTCCGAAACGAAATCATTCATCGCGAGGACAATAATGTCGTCACTTGAAACAAGCTCAATGCATCCAATTGTTAAGTCCCCTTGAAAAAGAAAGGAATACTGAACGAGCAATAACTTTCATAGCGAATTGATGAACACCCGGAGTCGTCGGCCGAGTCGCGTCTGTCCAGAATATCGCACCCAATGGCATGTCCCACAAATTGGGACGTATCCAAAAATTTTCCTCTGGTGCGCGATTATTTCCGAGTAAGAGCGCAGCCTCCTCCGTCGTCTATCTTGACCGACCGAGCATGTACGGAAGAGTCGTGCCAATTTTAGATTGAAAAAGGAAAAACGAGAGATCGCGCAAGCACAGTCTCGTGTACGCAGCGACTGCTCGGCGATCGACCAAACTCGAAAGTTTTCCGTTCAATCGTAGAGAAAAGAAGAAACAAACGGATTAACGAAAAAAAAAAAAAACTTTACTAATTAAAATAATCAGTTTTTTTTCTATCGCCACTACAAAAGTTATTTTATCAAAACAGCTCCTGTCTTAAAGTGTCTTCAGACACTGTCTTAAATCAAGACACCTGTCTTACGTCAAGATTCAAATGTAAATCGTGAAACAAAATCTATAACAAAATCTTCAAGACTCTGAATTTCAGACACCTTGAAACGATCCCCGTCTTAAATTGAAGAGAACTGAAATTAAGACGGAGTCTGAAAGTGAGACAGGTGTCTTAATTTAGGATGTTTCTTTTTGTAAAACTATTTGTGCATTTTGTATGAATTATCATGATTGAAAAATGTTTTTGTCATCGTCGTAATTTCGTCATTTCTCCCGATGGTCGCTGCTTTTTCTAGTTGCGCTTTCGCGTCTTAGCGAACGAGCCGATCGCGTCAGGGACGTTGGACCACGCGGTTCCTCATCACAGTCTCGATCGTAAAACTTGCAACTCACATTGACAACGCGTATGAACATTTATTGTAATAACAGTAAATAAACGTATGGGACAGGTAATCTGACATTGTAAAAAGTACGATTTGAATTGTTAAATGTACAATGCTCATCATGAAACTGTGAATTGTGAATATACTATCTGAATCGTAAACGATTTACGGTTCGCATTGTCGGCCAACAATGCGCGTCGCAAAAAAAAAAAATTACAAGAAAAAAATACTGCAATTAGAATTGTACGCCCGGCCCGTTTGAAAGACCTCGATGTAAACGCGCGACAATTACAGTTGCGATTGCAAGCCGACGCGATAGTATATGTTCTTTCGTTTTGTAATTTTGCATCGTCTCTAATGTATACAATTTTGCATTGCGACGATCGGCGCAATTGTCGACGCTGCGATTCGACCGAAAAAGTCGTAGGGCACGATTTTTACGTTGTAAATCCATTCACAATGTGTGTTGTAAAATCATTATAAAAAGTAGTATAAAATGATGAAGAGAGAGAAAAAGAAAAAATGTTGCCGATTTAAACTGTAAGTTTTGCGCTCGGGATTGCAAAAGAGAGTGCAAACGAGGTTTGATCCTCTCAGTCGTGGAATTAACGATCCAATTTCCCCGATGCGTCCCACTGGCTCGTTCTTCCAGGTATAATTAAGGGCCCGCGAATCTCTCGATGCAGCCCGTCGTCGGCAGTGTCGATTTTTCGTCTCGAAAGAAAGAAAAAAAAAAAAAAGGAAATGACAATCTTTTTCGTCCTGTTCAATTTTCGGTTCAGGCGATGTAGCTGATTTATTTGCCTAACACGACACTTGTCGCGGCGATTCTGCCGGTTGGAGATTCGGGAGCCAATAAGTGCAGTAGATCGTAAGCGAATTGATAGATTCGTCGAATCAGAAAAAGTAGCAAGTTAAAGAGAAAATACTGAAACGAAAAGAAAACAAAAAATGTTGATGGGCTGAGCAACACCCAGGTCGGGACAAAGTGGCAATATTCACTCGCGAAAAAGCTTTTCGCGTGGCTTTTTCCTTCGGTTTTTCATAAGCTGTGAATTCACCGCTTTGAAATTTAAAAATGAAAATTAGACGGTGCATGTGTTAGCGAGTGGTTTTACCTCCTCAATTTAAGGATTCAATTTGAGCCTCAAATTGTCTGCGGATAAATATTTTTGCTCGCTTGTAAGCAGACGAAAAACGAACGCCTTTTGCTTTTATTTTCATATAAATTGAACGTAAATTTGAACATTCAGTTTAGTTTCGTTTTTGCACTCGCACGCAAACGCAGAACTCAAAATCTCTTCGAGCACAGTATGACCGGTGCCGTTGATGAACTTCGGCTGACTTGAAATCGATCCTCGTATCGAACTCGAGCTAATGAACAAGCGCGGAAACCCAAGCAATGCACAACGTCGTGGCGTTATTGTGTTTGACAGGCGGTAACACGTGGAATAATAAACTTAAATAATGAGAACAAAAAACAAGCTAATGAGAACATTATTTTTCCTCTTTTTGTCAAAAGCCATATCAAAGCTCACTGTGATTTACGAAGACTGATTGTCCGTTGCGGACTCAAAATGGATATAGTCGGGGACGAAAATTTCAAGTTTGCGTACGAGTCGATAGAACAAAAAGAATTTCAAACCCAATTAGTTGTTGATGAACGACAGTTTTGTTTGTTCTTTTTTTAGTTCTTGTATTTCGTTTGCGAAATGGGAGAGAGAATATTGCCCGCGCGAAAACAGCGAGTGTTTCACTATTTTCTTTTCGGCTCAAGTGTATACACAAAAGACAAGGCTCTTTATTTCGAGAGACGCACAAGCTCGCAAGCGACCCGCAAATGCAGATATGAAAAAAAAAAAGAATAACTTGCGTGTGCAATGTTTAATTGAGATTAAGAGAGATAAGATTAATATTATAACGAAACGATATATAAATATGGAAAATTATACATATTATATATATTTATGAAGAAAAGGTATATTGTAAGACGAAAAAGATGTATAATTTACATTAGTTTACATATTACGGTGATTTATATGAATAAATATATATATTATATATATAAAAACAGCATATTATATATATATTATTATTACGATATGTGAAGACAACAAACAAATCATATTATATATTCTGTAGCCCATATTTGTGCTCTATTATACATAAACAAATTATATATATTGACAGGAAAATAACAATAATGATTATATATAAATTTGAGACAATTTTTATGTTGATTTCTGATTCAATCTTTAAGTTGCCATGCATGCAAGTTTTCATCAATTTTCTCATTATCCATTTTGAAAGTAAATTTTTTTTTTTTTGAAGAACAAAAAATTTTTTGGAAAAAAATTTAAATACAAGATTTTTGGTTACTTGAGAAGATCTTATTGTAGAAGTCTTTCAAGAACGATACCATTTTCTGTGTTTGGATTAACTCTGATTTGCCACTTTCCGGCATTTAGCTGTATTCGATTTCCGTTGGTCACCGCCAGCTTCCTGTCGCTCCTTGTTTCGCCCTGTAATGTTGCACATCTCGGCACAATTATCCACAACCTTTCATCAGGAGTCTCCGATACGTGCAAACATTCGACTTCTGTTACCCAAAGTAAGTATATGATTATTTTTTATTATCTTGTTCAAAGCAACCAATTTTTGTATCAATACCATTTACTCACATTTATATTTTGCAATCAAAAATACATTTTATGAAATTTTTTATAGTAAAATTTTTTTGAAACATAATTTTTTTTTATTGTAATCATTTTTCAATAAGGTTAAATGATATTTGGTTTATAATAAATTTTATATCAATATTAAATCATCGTATTTTCAGATTAAAATTAACTTTCCTGTTTTATCTGTTTGCTATTTTAATTTGATTTTCAACTAATTTGCTCGCTTGAAAGATACGAAGAAAACTTCACTTGTTCGTACAATCATAACGTTTGTTTAAAAGTCTGAAAAACTAACATTTGGTTTACATTTTAATGAAAATTAAAATTAAAAAATCATGTTTGGTTCTCAATTCATTATTATTTGGTTTTCAAACTATTTGTTTTTAATAATTTTTTTTGTATGAAACCATAAATATATTTATCATTTTTGTACTATCAACTTTCGAAAAGGTAAGTATATTTAAATCATTTTAAAACATTCATAATTTCACATTTGTATAAAAGATTCAGTTGAGCGTCAAACAATTTTTCCATGGGAAAAACAAGAACAATTAATAGCACAGGAAAAATCAACGCCCATAATCGAACTTTCTTCATAAATCAGCGACGTTATGTTGAATGAATGTCAAATTTATGACGACACAAGGAGCGCAAGAATAAGAAAACGCAAAGTACACGTGATAAGACAACGGTTTTCGTGAAATTTATGTTCATTTTGAGATTTATGTTTGAGCATATAGTAATAATGACAATTGCGCGGAAATGAAACCGTATGAATCTTGTACCTTGGCGACGTTTATTAAACTTCTGACTTGACTTGAACGATAAATTGAGAACGTATAGAATATTTGTGACCATACAATTAATCAAAAAATCACTTAATCCCTAACATATAAATTGGCATTTGTCTGTGCAGTGAAACTGAATCTTACTCTTAAAAAAAAAAAACATTAACACCAACCTGCATGAACCAATTCGAATTTTTTTCTCTTACCATTTTGATCACATATTTTTAGTATTTATATTATTTATTCCATTAAATATTCCATTAACAATATACTTCATTATTAAAATATTTCGATTATTAAAATATTCCGTTAATTTGAATATTGTGATGTGCATCAGATATTTTAAAGTAAACAGTAAACAGTAATTTGTAAAACACACTCGACAACGTTTTTTGCCAAAATATTTACAAAATCATTAATTTATCAGAAAGCATCGACAGACCGAATATTGCATTAATTCCTTTTTTTTCAAACATGCTGATTAAATTTTTTGCCTATCCCAAATCGAGCTGCTCGTTTACGAAGTATAAAGCAATCAAATTGTGCAACGAAACACGATCAGTTATCGTTCTCAATGCGATAATGCCTACTAGCAAAAGCAAAGCAGTATCTGATGAGTTGTTTTTTTAATTATCAGTTTTTCAGATACCAGTGAATAATCTTATTAATTCGCAACATCAACATGTTATCAAAACCATTTTAAAATTAAATTAAAAATTTTCGTCGTCCCAGACGAGATAAAAATGCTAGTAGACTCTATGTTGCTACTTCATTATATACGTCACTATATATGGTCACGGATATAGTGGAGGATGACATTTTTTATCGATTTAATTTAGTAATGATTTCGGCTATTTTATCGCATGGTTTGAGCATTCGATTGATATTCCCATATAATATCGTTCCCATGAAAATCAGAATGATTTATCACAAAATAATTCTCATTAATGTGTTTCGTCCATACCGATTCATGGAGTTCATTGTATGGTCCCGATGCATAGGATGCTCCCTTGTGCGATGTAATTCTAATAACGTACCGAAGCATGAATCAACAAAATTGTCTGCTCAACGAGGGAATAAGAATGTCAACACCAAAACTGTCATAAACATCGTAGCAACGCTTCTATTGAAATTAAATATCAACCATGTAAAAATGTATAATTCACACATATGACAAATAAATATGTCATGTTCATATGTCTATAATTTTTTTTAATTTTTATACATAATAAAATAATTTCATTTTCCATATTTTCGACATTTACATGTTTATTTTACATCTAATTTATGTTCATATATATCTCAAATATATCAGATATGAGTACATATATGCTCATATATATAAGTACTTATTCTAAATTTTCATATATACGTATGCAAATAATACACATTTATTTTCACTCGGGCAGTTATGAGGAAAAAACGTTTCTCATATTGTTTCATTTGAAAATTCTTACGTAAAAATAAAAGTTCAACATATACATTTCTTATATGAGTTATTTGGTACGAACTATATATAAAAGGAGCAGAAAAAAATTATGGTGATTATGGTACTGATCAAAAGATGTAAGTACAATGTAAAATTTTTGGTTTCATTATTTTTCTACTTTTTACAATTTATCAAGCGTTTCTAATGAAAGCTATATGCAAATATGAACCATTACATATTCTGGATTGAAAACAGAAGGGGATGTCTATATACCTCATTGTAATTGTAGACTAATGATTATTGTGAAATTATTACGGCTTTTGTCTCTCCAGGTATACTCCATCATATGTATTGGTGAAATGTGATTCAATGTACGTAAACAAATGAAACACGAATGTTGATGTAACAACTGGTACTCGATCCACAATGCAAAATGAATGTATAAATAGTATTCGGATCATCGAATTACTTTTTATTAATGGTGTTTGAAACGCCAAAAATTATATTAAAATTATATCAAAAATTATGTTAAAATTATTTTGACAGTTTATGTGAGAAGAAATAAAACAGTTCTATTCGATTTTCAATTGTTTTTTTTTTCATTCGAACTGGATTTGATTTGAAAATTTGCATTGCAAATTAATAAATTGAATTGCAGGAATACTGATAGAGGAATATATATTTTCAATTTCAATTTTGGATAAAAAATTACAAGAATGGGAATGACGTCTACATTAACGTCTGTAAAACTGACATCTGCAAATGTAAGTCTAACTGTGAAAGTATAATCATTCACAAGAATGTATTTTAGACTGCAAAGAATAAGTCTTGAATGAAAAAAAACTTAAGGGTACAATTATAAGTAAGGGTTGGTTAGAATAACGAGAAACATTGCAATATCATGACGCGGAACCAGACCAGGGGTCGAAACGTTTATTATAATTTGACGAGGCGCTCGACTGTGAAATGCAAGCTTTTTCAAAGTTTTATAACTCTTTTATCGGTGTGTTTCATATGTGAACACACACAATGTGAGTCGGAATCGACATTTTTCATTTGACGCATGGCCGCATATATTTATTGATATAAAACTTTGCAAAAGTCGTTCCGAGCTTTATGTCATTTTGTTCAAATCAGGTTGCGAGGTATTAGAGAAATATCGGCTCTTAAGTGATCAATAAAAATCATTGTGCACGCGAATCCAGCGCAAAAAGGGACGTTGAAAGCGTAATATTGACGCGCACCACAAATCATATTTCTTCAATTTTATCGATCCGGGTGACTGAATCCCATCAAAAAGTCAACAGAAAAAATTCAACATTTTTTATTGCAAGCCCTGACATAAAATTTTGATTCCTCGTTTGAAAAAACATTCGATTAACACTCGTTCGACTATTCTGAAATTTAATTTTTAAAATTCTGCTTTTTTGAAAAAACGTTTTTTTTTCAACAATTACAATTTTAAAAACGATTAATCATTATTTAAACTGTTTCGAAATTCTATTGAACGCTCGCGAACAAATTCAACACTTTTCGATGTAAATACTGCTGTACATTTTTTACTTTCCAATTAAAAAAAAATGGATACTGTTTTTTTTTTTTTTTGATCATCATAAATTCAAATTTTTTTCCAACTAAAATTTCAAGCAATTTGATCATTCAGTTAATTTAAAATTTAAAAAAATCCCTTCCCCCTCTAACGAAAAATAAAAAAAGGAAATTCGTATGAATAATAACATTCATCTGCAGGAAACAATTCATCGGACCAGTTACACAAATTAGGTTCCGTAAATGCGTTTCTAATTGTTAATTAATTATTTGAAATATTCAAAACAGGGAGAGCGAATCGAATCGCAATAACAGGACCCAATTACAACAATTTCAAAAACTGAATCACAATTCTAATTGATACTGCCAATTATAATTTTATCGTGAGTTACATTATTTTATTACAGGGATGAGCTCGGCCGCCCACGAGGACTTGGTTCAAAAACCCCATCTATTGATTGTTACGATCAGAATCGCACTGGATATGATATTACATAAAAGTGAGCAACCCCCAGTTAGCAGACATCGGAGCACGTGGTCTGAATGGAAACTGAAGCATCGGTATTAAACGTCCTCTCAAAATCGGAAATTTGTACAACAAAAGTAAATTCGAAGGTAAGCGCCGGGAGATCGAGGGGTGGCACTCGCATCCCTAGTAATGAGCTCGGCGGGAAATGAGGAGGCTACGCCTCTGGTGCACTGGCTGCGCATTGAGAACCTTTCACGAGGGTGCAACAAACTCGGCGCTCGGGTCGGAATGCCGGCAGGCTGCAGCCGGGGCTGGGGTTCGTCGGCTCGAACCCGGCGGCTGAGAACCCCTGCCGACTGGCGGATTTGGCTGCGGTGCAACAAACGCCCAGACACCATCGGGAGAGTTCAGCGAGAGAATGAGAGCGACAAGGATGTCCTTATAGAAAGACAAGGACAACCCCATCCAACGAGAGAGATGCACTGATAAATGAGAGGGAGATAACCTAATAGAAAGAGAGGGCCGATTCAAGAGAGAGAGAGAGAGTTGAAGTTTGCAAGCGAGGGGGTGGTTTTGTATGTGCGCCGTCGAACTGCGAATCTCTGTCTGGTCGGGAAACGGAGGTTCCGTCGTCATGGCAACGTATCCAGGGAACCCAGCAACGTGCCTCTCTCTCGCACGGCCTGGTTCTCTCGCTCGCGCCGCTATGCGTATCTCGCCGCGACTGCTGCCCGGTTCATCCACCTTCTCTCCATCCTGTCCCAGGCTGCTGCATCCCCGAAGAGAATGACGACGCGAGGGTGGAGGAGGAATTACTGGGGATGGAGGGTGTACGATCGAGGCATCGCACTGTCCCGCAAAACCTTGCGTTCTCTTATTAAAAAATATACTAATGGAACTTTGAGTCTCACTCGGATCGCTATTGAACGATACGTTTTTGACAGGGGGTTTCTTTTCTGTCGCTCTCTCTTTGTCTCTCTCGTGACGTGTGCCACCCGAGCGCGGTCGGTCGAACAATGTTGCGAGACGCGCACGGATTTACGATTCATATCGCAGCCTTTTACGAGCCGATCTCTCGGCGGCTGTTAAATTCAATAATTGAACCTCTTGCCTTGCAATTTTTCCTATCAACTTTATGAATTTCTACCTCTGATTTATTTCACTTTGTAGTTATACCTTCACCCCCTTTAGTTAACAGAGATTACGAGCGTTTGAAATTCGATGTCGGGGGTGTTCGTTCGTTCGTTTTTTCATTTTTTTCCACCTTTTTTTGGAATTTCCTCGTGTAAAAGATTTTACAACTACGGATAAAAAACAAATTAAATGCAAAGTAACAGCGACTGCATTTTCAAATTGAATTTTTCATAAATCTTGCAACGCACAATGAGGGTTCGTTTCATTTTCTATTTTTTATAATTTTTGTACGATTTTCTCTCCGACATGAAGATGCGCTGTTTAGGCGTGTACCAAGTCGTTGAAGCGGAATGAATTTCGCAAAGGAAGGAGAAAAAAATATGACAAAAATTGGATGCAGTGATAATTCGTAAACCGAGAAAAATATTTTTCTACATTTTTTCTTGCTGAAATCAGACGCGAGTTTCTCCGCCACATTGCGATATTAAACTTGAAGCACACTGGGTTTCCAGCAGTTGTGTGCTGCTCGAACCAATACGCGATACGTGGAATAATTTAAACGCGAAATAAACTTGTAGTGTGTATGTCGAGTTCGAAATTTAATAGCGGAAACACTCTTTTTTTGCCGATGTCAAAACAGAAGTTTCGGACATGTTTTCGTGTAAAATATCCCGGTTGGTTCAAAATTTTTTCGTTATAATCTGTAGCGGGAATTCGATGAAATAATAATTGAAATGATTTTTGAGAAATTCGCATTGAAACGTAGCAAAATTAATTTCCCATTTATGATCATCATAATTACATTGTAATAGAAGGTATCGATTTATATAACTTTATGACGATGTGCAAAAAACGTGTAAGATAAATCGAAATACACATTAATGCAATTACATATGTAAACATATTAGCTGCATATATGATGCATAGTATATGCATCATACATGTTTGTTTTCGTTTGAGGTACTGTGAACGAAAATATACCTGCATTAATATCTCTTGTAACCCAAAGTCAAGCAAAAAGTCTAAAACCTCAAAAGGTTAATTAAATACAAGTTACTCATAAAGTTAATTAATATTATGTGTTTGCGAATTCATGCACAGTTCGTTGGCCAAATAGTAAAGTGAAGCACACGAAACGCATACATTAATTCAATTCTCGTGGTTGTAAAAGAGAAACGTTCCGCAAATGAAACTTTTTTTTTCCTTTTTTCAACAACGTTATCGAAACGTTTAGCACAATGCATTAATTTATATCAGGTAAATTGCATTTCACTGTTACAAGAAATAATTTTCGTTCCAAGTGCGGTGCAATTTCGCTCAGATGATTTCCACCTTTTTTTTGTAACATCTAACAAGGATTTTAGTTTTATGATTGTGCACAGCATGATAGTTTGCGCGGTACTTTGTAATATGAGTTCTTAAACTTTGTGCAACACATAGTGGCGCATTTTATTGTTTTACAAGGAATTACATCGGATGATGGTTTTTAAGATTTTTAACATTTCTGATACTTTTTTTTTTTCCTATCTTGATTGCTATGATTTTTGAAAATTGATTATTGAAAGTGAACTGAAATTTCATTTTGTTTTATTTTTTTATTTCAACAGTTGCAGTTTGATGAGTTGGCAGTTTTTGTTACTGCCAGAGATAATAATAAAATGTATATTATTTATTTTTCAGCTAGACGGATAATTTTTCACCAGGGATAATCAAACGCTCTGACCTAAGGGATGTGGATAAGCCTGGGAGTGAACGTACACGAACTTCAATCATGAGCAGTTGTGCCAGTGACATGCACAAGGCAGTTTCCCTCCTAAACATCGACAGATGACGAAGATAATGCAAGATCCAAAGGGAAGGTTGTTTTGAAATACCTAAAGTAGAGTGTCTCTTTAAAGCTTGAAATTTAGGGCGCTTTGTGATATTTATATTCGTCGATGGAAAATTGGCATTGCACCCCTGTAATTTATTTAGGTAGATCGAAATCCAATTTAATTTGAGACAACTGATTTGAAAAGAAATATACATCCAAGTCCCAGCAACGTTATTCGAAACCAATATGTTAAATATACCATCTTCGGTTCATAACGGAGTATTTCAAATCTCAATATTTTACAACATTTTTTTCATGATTCCTTCATTTTCTTATCATCAGGAATTATATTTAAAATAAAAAGCTTTTTAAGTTTCATTAAAATTACTTTAATCATCCGGTGCAATTTCTGGGAATGCCATTTTTATAAATTCCATTTTTCTTCAGTTTCCAAACTTATGAAATATAAAAGTTTGGGACAAAAAAGTTAATGCAGTTTTTATCTAACAATTCTTTCTTTTTTTTTATTTTGAAAGTCGACCAAAAAGTTAATAACGACTTGGTGTGTATCTCTGCCAATAGTGGCGCACTGAACTATTAAAATTTGTGCCCAGAGTACGAGGAAGCAAGAGAACATTATCCGCACACACGTTTTCGAAATCACATAAAAGAGTGATTTGCAGTCGCACAGCTATCGCCCTTCATTCACATTACTCATAGTTGCGATGACACGTAACATGTACTTTTCATTTACGAACTTTGCCTCCCTAGTGACTAGACGCGTCTGATAAATAGTTGGCCAAGTCTTATTGTTATCTCGCCCATGGCCCGACATAAGTCACGTTACGCTTTCAATCTACACCCGAAACATAATTTTATATGCCGAAAATTTACGGCCAGGCCAATCAATACAACTCGACGATGAAATTGTTTTGAGAGCGCACGATAATGCACGAGCGAATTTATTGTTATCGCTCGCGTACATCAAACGATTGTAATTAATATCGCGGAATTACAACTCGATTCGATTTGATGATTATGAATGCGCGTCTAATGGCAGGCAAATATTTGTCGAAGTCGGGCCCCGGATTGTCGTGCTAATTGCGACGATCGTTCGGTGGTAGCGCATTGTTTTGCAAAGAACCAAGAACAGGAACAAAAAAAATGAAACTCGAATAATTACGTTAACGTCAAATAAAGCGCGCATTTACTATTATTAATGAATCCTTTTTATCCAGATATTAAACGAGAAGATTCACCCTCCGCGCATTCAGCCCTTCGAATGAGAGCGCGGCTCCGGTTCAATCACCTCTCTGTTCAAGTTGCGAATGGATTTTCTCCGCTGTGTGCTTTCATTTTGCACAGAGATCCAGCTGAAAAAAATGAGCGCCGGAAAAAGATGACTTGTGCTCTCAGCCTTATTGTCTCCTCTTGACCGCTGTATCGATTTTACTATGCGAGCTCTCTCGTCCATTAGTCAACACTGGCGGTAATTTTCATTGCACCGAGGCCGACGACTCGCTTCAGTGCGATGCTCGCTAACATCATCGTCAATCCGATCGAACTGACCTCGCTGCGAGAAAAAGACGGCACGTTTTCGAATCGCGGGCTTTCATTAGCTCCGACTTTTCAAGGGCCTCAAAAGCCACGGCTCCATTCGCCCTCCAGTCCTTTCAAAGCAGAAACAAAAATCCAGCCTTTCCGTTAAAACAGACTATTCATTTTTGTTTGAGTGCCATGGACAATTACTTAACAAAATTACAACGAAAAGAAAAACGACAACAAGTCAAAAAGAGATGTCTCACTTAAAACTACAATTTCTTTAACAATTAGGTGACATGCAATTAAAAATTTTTTACACTAGCTCATATATTATGTTAAGTTTATAAAAAATTATACATTTTCATTTGAAAATTCAAAATATATCTGATGTTATATATGGTAGCATATATGATATTAATGGTAGCTACATATTTTTATTTATCATTGTACTTAAAGTATATCTGATGTTATATATATGTTACCATATGATATAAATTCTAGGTATATATTTTTATTTTTTATTGTACTTGAAGTATATCTGACGTTATATATATGTTAGCATATNTGATATAAATGCCAGCAGCATATTTTTGTACAATTAAGTTTTAAGTTGGGAAATTAAATTGTTTATAAAAGCTAGTGGCGCTAGTTACATCTGGTCATGTAAACCAATTTATTTGTCACCTACGTAAATAGTTAACGCTACAGCCATGCACTCTCAAGAGAGCACATATAATTCCTAAGTAGTCACATGTTGTCGAGCAGTAAAGTATAAATAGATAAATGAACGCATCCACTCCGCAGCAAGCTCGAAATGTCGAATGACGCTATAAACAGTTGAAAGTGATGAACTTTTTTTTCCCTCTGCAAAATAGTCGCAAATTTTGTCTCGTCTCATCTTGCAGTTTTGAGTCGAGAATTTTATTGAGCTAGAAGTTTTTTTTCAGCGCTCGTCCAACGGATTAGTTTTAATTTGCCTTTTCCGTTTTTTTTGTCAACAATGTTGAACTAAATTATTCAATGGAGAAGCATGGAATGAACTTAATGCTGCATGAGAGGTTTTGAAGATGTAAAGTGGTGGAGTAACGACACAATTTTTTAACCTAAAACTCGTGTTTGCTCGCAGCTCCATTATCTAAGAAAAGTTTCAAATTTAAAAAGAGCTTAGTCTTACGTTGGAATTTGAATATTTAAGAAGCGCCCTGCACTTTATGAATCGGTTTCAATAAACAGCTCCGCATGTTCAGCTCAAAAATTCGAACACAAATTTCTATCGCAAAATTTCTAATTCACAATCCAACCGTTTTAATTATTATAAATTCAATTAAACTAACGACAGTTTTGTTTTAATTGTAACGCTTTTTTCGTAACAAAGGTCGTTTAATCTATCCAATTAAAAATTAAAAGTATTTTTTAATTGATTTCAGTGGAACAGCCCGTGCGGTGCAATTATTTTCTACTTTTATTTTTACTTTTTCGCCGAGCAATTCAACGGTGAAGCTTTGTTTGTATACGTTTCCATACTTATCTTCGTAAATATGTTTTTTTTCTTTGTGCGCGCTTTCTGTGGTTGCGAGCCCTAATTACATGAAATAAGTGTTATATATGAAATTGAAATGGAAAGCACCTGTAATGAACAGACATATTCGTCTGGGATGGCGTTACTTTAGCGTAACAAAGTGTATTAACATCCTCATGCGGCGATCAGCATGATAAGGGCCTACTTATGATTCGATGACCTTCGTCGCTTGCAGGTGACTGCCACTTCGGCCAGGTTAACAGGTGTTTCAAAACTACACCTGGATGCGGGACGCACGTACGATTGCCAACGATTTCAAAGGCAGATGACATTTCTAGCCGGAGTGAATGACTATAACGAGCGACGGCATGTGCGAAAATATCCGGTTTTCCAAACAAATTAAAAAACAATTAACGACCGAATTTAAACATCTTGCTCCTATCAAACTCTGTTTTCTTTTTTTTACAATCCTCTCAACTTTAACAAGTGCATGTTTAATCGTACATGACATTTTAGATGCAAAATATTTCATCGTACTAAAAATTTATACATGGATTCATATATGTATATCGGTTTATGAATGGTCCATCTATGTCCAAGTGATATAACGTATGTCATTTATGAAACCATATAGATTTATATATTTCTATATATGGTGTAGATATGTCTGCTTATGTTTAATCATATAAGCATTTTGTATGCAAAATATTTCATCGTATTAAAAATGTATATATGGATTTATATATGTATATTGGTTTATGATGGGTCCTTACATGTCCCAGCGATATAACACGTATTTTTTCACGACGTCACGAGAAGTTTTATTTATAAATAACAGATTCAAGCCGATAGAAATTTCAATATCCAAGAGCTAGCAACTGGGTTGAGCGTAATTTAATACGACAATTAATTAAATTGTTAATGGACTTTGCAAAATTTACGTCGCAAAACGGGATAGGGTAGTCCGATACATTTTGTTATTCGAGCAGCCTCGCTTGCTTGCTATAGGCATTACACGAAGTTTCTAACTCATCATTATAAGTCTCAGTTGTGAATACAATAGGTCAGATGGCAGGCTGTCAACCGTGGATAGAATTTCCAATAAAGTTTGTGTTTACATCAGTAAACGTTTCGATAAAGTTGAAACAAATCGTTAATGCTTTACGTAACTCCTAAGTTGTCACGAACGATATTCAATATGTGATATTCATGGTGCAATTTATATCTGTTTGATTGTTCGAATCAATAAAATGGAAAAATGTGGCGAGGTGAGGGATGAATTATTGAATGAAAAAAACGTTGACTGATTCCTCTTCTTTTTTTTCACTCGGGCATATTTTTTTGCCTTCTTTCATTGATACAATCAAGTAATCATCGTTCTTGAAAACCACACTTGTGGTGAGTCTAACTATAATTTCGGATATTGAGGAAATAGAAAAAAAAAAAAAAAAACAAACAACAACTAAGAAACGATGTTCGCTAATTCGGGGTATAATTTAGTTGTAATTATAGTACATGGATAATTGACTCCTTTGAAATAAAAAAAAAAACAAAACAAAACAAAACAAAAAAACTATAAAGCACATGCCATGCGGTTGTCTCTTGCCACTTGTTCAACTTGAATTCATTGTAAAATTGGACAAATGTTTGAACGCAACATAGATGTCACATCTACGTCACGTGACAAATATATATGTAACCATGCTTTTAACATGTATATTTATTACATGTACGTGACACAGATCCGTATATTTTTTGGTGTCGTAGGATTTAAATTCGTCGTCGGGGTAATCAAATTTGTATTATTCGCGAGTCCAACTACTCTTGCATATTTTTTATTATTTTAAATTGTATAACATATTAAATAAAACTGGAAACAAAAGGCTTGAAGGTCTATTGTTAGCAACTTCTAAACAATCTATAAATTTTTCAACTTCCCCATTAGATGTTCCACTTGGTGCGATATTATTTCTCCCTGAACATTCGACATTACATTGTGTAATAAGTTAGCATATCGAGCGACAACAAAACTTTATTCAGTCCAGCCATCTGTCTGGAGCTGGAGTTGTTATCGAAATAAAAACAAACGCAAAAATCAATGCACCGTGTTCTCGTCATTATCAAGTTAGTTACATCCAATCAAGCACAGTGGTGTTCTGGTTTACAGCTCGATTATCGTCCACGTCGATATTTTAGGCTGGACTGCTGCACGGGACGACATTGTATCAGCATCCTAGTTATTGCTGGCTGTCTCCGAGTCCACACCCTCCGGAGTGAGAGCGCTTTACGAAAGGGTGCACCGCGAAGTAAATTTAACTACGGCAAATGTAATTTCATCGCAGCGTTCATTAGGTTGCTATCAATATGACTTCCAAAAACAGACCGACATTGTGCAAATTTTCAACTTCCTTTATATTCCCACTTGACAATTTTTGCTGACAAATTTTCGCCAAGGTTCACTATCAACCGGATAAATAATTCCCAATTACACGCTGATCATTCTTTTTTGTTTCCACCGCTGAAATATAATTTCGCCAGACGGATCGATCGTGCACAAGCTTTTGCCCGGAGAGAGTTACAGCGATGAAAAAAAAAAATGATAAAAAAGCACCGTGGTAGAGAGAGGGGGTAATAAAATAAAAAGCAAACAATTTATCACGTAGAATAAATTTCGGTGCAACGAGAAAGATTAACCATTTAATTTTTGTTTTTCATTTCGGTTCGCTTTTTCTCGGGGGTTCTTTCTTTTTTTTTTCGTTGCCCGTATTGGTTTACAGTTGACAGGCTCGCGAGCCGGGTCGTTCGTCTGTACCCTTTGCAACGGCGCTGCTATATATCGACTTTTCAACGTTTTTATTTTACTTTTCTTGTTTTTATTTCCACACTACACACCCGGCCGGTCCATTTCGATATTCCGCTGCTTTCGACGGATCTGCCTTGATCCAATGTCACGCCCAATTTTCCGCGCTGGATTTGCGCCAGTCTCTCTGCGTTTAGTTTTCCTTTTCTTTTTTTTTCATCATTTTTCAGTTTTTTTTCTTTTTTCAATTTTTAGCGAATAAATTGCAGAAAGAATCAGACAGTGGAAAATCGGTTTACGGGCATCTGGAATTCGGCGAAAATGGATGATCAAATGTGTTGCAAACTCGATGGAGATGGAGAAAGTTTTGGGATCTCCATCGAGTTTTGTTTATCGATCAGTCGGGAGAAAAGTCAAGAGAGAAAATTTTCTCTTTGGGATTGAACATTTGACCGGGCACTTTTGCAGCGCTAATAAGGACGTTGCGCAACGTTTGTTTCATCTGAGAGAGGCACACACGAAAGAGCGAACAATGACAATAACGGCGATGGCATTAAGGGTAGGTCGGGGCAGCTCAGATGAGGGTTGCTGACATCGTTTCCAAGGCCTTTCGGCCGGATCGGCACCGACCCTCCGGCCATGTCTGCTGAATATTTTAGGAAGCAATTTCAACCCTCGCGCATTCTACACCAAAGACAATAAAATTAATGCATCAGAGATGATAAGTCTGTGCCAACATTATTCAACATTAAGCAACAACTATGAACTGTGAAAACTGTTTTCGCAGTGCGAATCTTGTTAACTGCCAAGAACTGTCGCGAGCAATTAATTTTCATCGGCGGCGTCAGTTTGTGACGATAGTTTCTTCAATTTTGAATTACCGCGATTGAATCAAAGTTCCAGTCAATTTTCGTCTGGATTTTGTTTGGCCCGAGTTTGAAGACTGAAAAGCAGCGGGAAAATTATTTCGTCGGTGTTAAATTCTTTCGCAAAACGCAAACTCCTGGGCGAGTTGATGAGAGTTGGGCGAGTGTGTTGTGCCAACCCCTGCCGCTCTCATGGAAATGCATAAATTCCATCCACCCCATTCCGGCGAGGGTCTAAACCCCAGCGATTCCCGATGTTCCTGCGCAGTGACGTAAGATTTATATAGATTCAAAATTATACGAGATGTAACATTAAAAACTAGTGCCTCCGTTGGTTGTGTGCGTGTAATGAAATGAATATGCATACGTGAATATTTCAACGGAATTTTCAATGTTCATCAAAGTGCGCGAAAATTATTTTCCTCTTACGTTAATTCTTCACATTGTATCGAGCCTTTTTTTCTATTCGCGTATAAAAATTCCAGACTGAAATTAAATTTCGCAGATTTTTTTGTTCGATGTAAATGTAAATTTCATCTAAATTTTGTTACAACTATTTTTTAGAGTGCGTTGGTTTTTCATTTGATGAATTACAAATTTTCTAAACAAACAAAATAGGATTCTGTCCACAATATTCAGTCGAGTTCAAATTATTTGTAATGAAAATAAAGGAAGGACAATTTTGTATGTATGAATAATTGGACTGAAAAACGAATGTGATGAAAGAAATATTTTTAATTTTGATGGAGTAATTTTTTCGACAATCATGTTTACAATTAAAAAAAGTTGAGTAATAAAATTCATTTCGTGTTAGTTTATTGGGAGAAAAAGTTGAGTCGTTGGAGCGTTGCAAAGAAATACGAAAAGAAGGGTAGCATTACGGGTGCTCCCTTCGTTCAGTAGGTATAATAAGTAGCAGGTGGCGGCGCGTGCTCGTTGGTACCACGTCACCAGTGCCACGTGGACGCGAGGGGTAGGAGAGGGTACGAAGATACAGTCAGCGGAATAAGGAAACGCAGCAGGCAAGAAGCCCAGTTGGCCAGAAAGGTGTATCAATTTGGTCTAACTCGATGAAATTCGTGATTCATGAAAGCAGTAACGAGCAATCAGCCGAATCTTCGCCAACCTGCGAGACTTTGCAATTTGGCGTAATTTGTGATTTTATCGAACGAAATTATGATTGCTGGCGAAGAAAGCTCTCTTTTTTCGTCCGACGGAGAAAAAGTTGTAGCCATTAAATTGACACGTGCGCCATCTGCGTTACGGTTGTTTGAAATTAATTCCACTAACCAACATATTCCACTTACAAACGTTGTGTTGGTTAATCTCGGCCTTGTGCGACGGAATAAATTTCAAGAATCAGCTCTTTTGGCGTTCAAAATTTGAATTGCAAAAGGTTCATTTGTGTTTTCAAATTTAAAGGAAAATGACTTGTGACGATGGCGCAATTTTGATTTCATCTGCAACCAAAATGCTGACACCACTTTGGTGCAAAACGAGTTAGATATTCATAGATTCCATCGCCTCAGACGATTAATCAGATCGTCACCTAGAAAACTGTACCTTGCTTGGAAATCGGATGCAAACTTTTGGGGCCGCTGACTCGGACGCAGTCGCACCTGCCACAACAGTTTTGCCAAACTCGCAAGTTGCGTCCACGAGCTGTAACGAAATTTAATCGCTTTCATCTTATTAAACACGAAATATAAACACGAATTATATCCAAAAGTATGGACAACTAAGTTTTGTTGGTTAATTAAACTAATTACTCCAACTCGAACTCGATTATGTCAACACAAGAACTATCCAAAATTTTCAACAGTGCTGGAAATTTACTCTTGACTGTGCATTTTGCTACTTTCTTGTATAAAAAATATGAGCTGCATATTTGGATGCCAGAGTATTTGATGCTGACAATCGTAGGTGCCATAATTTTCATAAGATATGATAGATTATTTAGTTTAATAATAATAATAACCCTAATAAAAAGGATCATATATTGTCCATACATTGGCCATATATTGATTGTATTTTAAGATTGCTTTTATATTGGCAATACATAGTTCATATATGAAAAATATGCGAAATATGTGATCAATATATTCTCCATATATGGTCAATATATTGTTCATATATTATCAATATATTGAAAATCTATTATCAATATATTGCCAATATATGAACAATATATGAATTGCTGAAAATAATATATTGTCAATCTATTGATAATATATGGACAATATATTATCTTTTTTACTAGGGAATTTTGGGCGTCAGAATATTTTGACAATAACAATGCTAGGTGCCGAAATTTTTAGATGTCAACAATATTTTGGACAGCAGTGCATTTTGGCGCTAATAATTTTGGAAATCAAATTTTTGGGTGCCAGAGTATTTGGAGGCTAGTAATTTTGGGCGCCAATAATTTTAAGGATCAAATTTTTGAGTGCCAACAATTTTGAATATCAATATTTTTAGGCATCATAATAATTGGAGGATAACAATTTTGGGAGTCAAATTTTTGGATGCCAATAATTGTAGGCGCCGAAGTATTTGAATATCAACAATTTTAGGCGCCACCATATTTTGTACGCTATCAACTTTAAACTCTACAAAATTTTATACGCCATCAATTTTAGGCGCCATTATTTTTAAACGTCAAAAATTTTGGGCACCAGTTCAGTATCAACAAAATAAAAAATTGACCAAAATCTGTTCCAGCGCTCAAACATCCTTGCACTAGAAAATACACACACCCGACGTATACATTCTAAAAATTGATCCAGAGCCGAGCTCTTAGCATCGTAGCAATATCGGATACACAAGCTAAGCGCAAAGGAGCGCGCCCTTATTGTCTGTGGAAAGTGCTGAATTATTTATCTATCGCCCACATGGCACCCATTTTGAAAAGACACGAGTTCTAGCACGTGACAATTTACGATCGTCAACACATGGTTGAATCGAAACTCCATCTCGCGGTACCGCGGACAAAAATTTTGTAATATGATTAGAGGGCGCATCCTTGAAATCGCATCCAAATATTTTCGAGAACGGGCATGTGTTGGAGGGTCTGGTTGTTTTGTAATTGAACCAGCTGCCACCGGGTTGGCGTGTTGCAGTGGAGCGCGCTGGCATCAGCCGGTGCGCGCCGTTTCATACATCATGAAGGAATGCAACCGAGGATCTTGGAGGTAGAAATTCGTTGATAATAGTAATGACGATATCCGAGCAAAAGGAAGAGACCTGACAGGGAGAGAGGTGGAGCACAAAAAGTCGGAGCACCTGCCTCTTGCACCCGCGTTGAGGCAAGCGCCTAATATTGGACGGAGAGGCGCCGATGAGATGCAAAAGGGACAGGCAGAGAGAGAGGATGCTCGTTTGCGATCCTCCAAAACGGGTCTCGAGTTAAGGAAAGAAAGAAGAAGGGCAGGTGTTGCGGACAGTCGGTCGTCTAGCAGCTGCCTCCCACCTGGGACGTATTGGTTCGCTTTCGTTGTTGTCCATACTTTTGGGCTGCTGAATCGACATGACAGTGCGTGTGTGCGCGCGACTTGTTCCGCCACCTGGCTGACGACGACGTATCGGCCTTCATTTAACACACGCCGACGACAGCCTTAATGCCAAGATGAAGGAAACGTGACTTTCGCAGGCCCAGGCCCATTATGCCACATTACGATGTACCCCTCCGATGATTTATCGCGATAAATTCCAAGTCGTGAGCGTTTTGGCTCGTGCGTTCTTTCGTACCACTGGATTATAGATATTTAATTGATCTACAACAAAAGTCACTCAGATTATCCCTATTTCATGATCAGGTTTCTTCAGACGAATCTCAACGAGGCTCACTCTTTATGTGGACGATAGTATATGAAAAAAATCATAACATATGTTAACGGTCTGTATATACCCAGGATGAAATCATATATTTCAAAATATACATAACCTACATAAACATATGTCGGATGAGAATAAAAAAATTTCTGAAAGTTCTCTTACTGTACAATCAGGTTACATAAAGATGATTAGGGTAATTGTGACACGTTGGATAATATGCCACAGTAATAAAATTGATTTTTTAATATAATTTCTCTTAATTATTTCAACCTGGAATTTTAATTTGAAACAAATTTATTTTATTTCCAATATTAATTTGGAAACAGAATTTACAACAAATTTATTTTGAGGTAAATGTCCCAATTGTTGACCATAGACCTATTGTAGTGATTTTCTGTCTCTAAAATACTAGAAAATAGAAATAACATTTTGAGTCTGTTATTATTTCTGAATCTAAATAATTTTGTTGGTAAAAAAAAAAAAAATAAGTGGACGCTAAGAAGTTAAAATATAGTCACTATAGGGACACCTACCTTATTTTTAAAATTAATTTGGAAAAGAAAATTTGCAACAAATGAAGAAAAACACAGTCTTGAATATTTCACATTTCAATTATGATAAAAATTTGATTTTGATAAGAGGTGTGATATATCTACGCTTCTCATCACTTTCACCATTATCTGAATACATTTTCGGTATCAGTCAAGCACACTCTGACACAAATGGTATTTTAATATTGAAAAACAAGATCTGGCGTGACGATACAAATCGTTATGCCAAAAACCATCTCGCATTAAAATCTTGCATCACTTATACATATGTATTTCAAGCTGCAATCAAACGTCGTTATGCGATTTTTAGGGCCACGAATCGAGATCTTGATATAGGGCTGTTGTGAGAATTTATGTACACCCGTGGAGTATATTTAAAAAAAATATATCCACTGGCTTTTAAATATTTCAACAAGAGAATATTATAGACTCGGCGTCAATCGTGGTTGAAGTGGTTTCAATTCTTAATTGTGACTCCGGCGACGTTTTGTATTTCCTTGTGTATACCCTCGTCTAGGAGGAACTTATAGATGAATGCTAATTATACATAACGCTTCTATCGTAGCTGCAAATGAGAACTATTTAATTCAGCCCACTCTACTTAACTTAAAAAGGTAACTTGGATTAACTTAAAATTATTTAACCCAACATCGCATTTGGGGTTCAATTATACATTTGCTATTGACTTGTATACAATTGATTCGTTTTCTAAAACTGCACAACTCAAATGACGCTGTAATTTGTAATAAAAATACAGCAGCTACAACGTAAGTGCATTAGTCATGCAAATGATTGCGAATATTTATAAATGTAATGCTCAAATTACTGGGCGACACAATGACAATTTTGGCGCCGCTGGATGTGACATTTGGTCAGTTTCGACTCTTAATTTATCGTTCACTGTCCAAAAACGGGAGCTCGGCGGTGCTTACTTACTTACAGTGGCATGCCATAAGTCATCTAACCCTCGATTTCAAATAGACACTATATAAGCAGATGCGAATGGTGTGCTTACGTGTTTCAACCACTTACGTGGATTAATTTATAGACTGGATAAGTTTATAGGGCTTATATTTATAGGTATGTTCGTGTAGTCTTTCTAGAATTTACATATTCTTCTACAAGTAATAACTTAACTTATAGCGCAAAACACCACCGATCGTTCATATTTTATTTTGTATAGTATTTAAGCTCATAACAACTTGTGATGAAAAAAAAATTCATCTAGCAAAACACGCTT